>CATIWK010558248.1:0-15834 GCA_949634005.1 Mallotus japonicus
AAGTTAATATTGGATCTTAAAATTTTTTTGGTACTAATAAAAATTTTTTCTTTTAAAATTAGATCTTATCTTAAAAAATTTTTATAATTAAGTCCTATAACTCAAATAAAATTTTAATTTTAATGGTTAATTAAAGGAAAAATATTTATATTAATAAATAAATTGATAATTTTTTTTAATAAAATATATCACCTAATTATAAAATTTAAAAAATTGACAAGCCTACATACTAATTTTTTTAATTTTTAAAAAATTTTTTCTTAAAACTTTATTTAAAATTTTTTATAAATCTAAAATTTTTAAAACTTTACAATTAAGTGACATAAATTTCAAAAAAAAATTCATCAATTTTAATCATTAATTTAAATATTATTAAAATTAAATTGATGAATAGAGTTTTATTATTGAACTATTAAAATTAAATTATAAATAAAATTGATAAATTTTTTCATATGTATATAATTTGATTTTAAAAATTAAAAATTTAATTTTTTTTAAAAACTAAAAAATTTAAAATTTTTTCAAAAAATTATTATATAGATTTATTTTTTTAATTAGGCAATGTATATTTTTAAAAAAATTATTAATTTTATTTATTAATCTAAATAAATTTTTATTAATTAATTATTAAAATTAAAATTTTATTTAACTATTAAAATTTAATTGTAAGAATATTTTAAAAGAAAAAATTTGTACCAAAAAAAAAAAAAAAACCTTTAAAATTCATCATTAACTTGAGGGTATGGTTAAGGGTTGGAATTTGAGCCTTTGGCCTAATAATGAATAAAGGAGAAACAAAGAATAGTCGTAGTCATAATCCTAGTCCTGTCGTGGTGTTGTGTTGAGTTTAGTGGGGATTTTGATTGTTTGTTCATCTTGGCTACTTGACTTGGCTTAATCCATCCATCTATCTATATATCAGGTATACAGAATAAGTCAAATCAAAACAATTGTATTTTGATTTTGTTCATTTATCCAATTTTCATTTTCGTTTGCCATTCTTCTGAATGTATGCATTTGATTCCTTAAATTTTTATTAATTGATTGATTTTGATTTTGATTTTGTGATTCTGATCTTCTATTTTGGATGTTATAATCACCTGATCTATAGCTATGAACTCCTCTTTTCTTTGATTTTTATGCTTTTAGACTCTCAACTTCTTTCTCCCTTTCCTTGTCGTTCTGGATGCTGGATAATCTTGTTTTTTATTTATTTATTTTTATTGGGAAATTTCTGTCTGAATATATAAAAAAATTTTAGCTCTCTTTCACAGGACTACCTTTCGAGCTCGGAGTCTTATTTATTTCAAGCTTCTTAATATAGTTAATTTTTTTTTTCAGAGGGTTTCTAATTCGGATAACTTGCAGCGCAAAGATGATGACTTCATATGCGTCCAAAGCTTCTGGGATCCCTATAATATCATCCCCTTAATTTGCTGTTGTTAAGTGCTTAGGTATGTTTCCTCCTTATCGAATCAAACTTCTCATGTTTCTTACTTCAACCCCTGATTTTATTGAAATTCTTTCCTCATTTGAAATATGATCTGTCATTTTCCTACAACTTGTCTTTTCTTTACTGCATATCTGATTGCCTGACCCTCCCTTGTCTTTATTGTCTCGATTGCACAAATCTTTCCAAACTGGTGATCCCAATCTTCATTGTCGTGTTCTTTCGCTCCCTAAGATTCCTAGAATCATGTATTGACTTACACTAAATCAGGGATTTTGCACTGATAGGTGAGTTATTGAAGCAGTTGCCAAAGGAAGCATTAATCACGTTCCACTGTCATTTCTCATTAATAAATGCCTTACACAGTTCTCTTACATGTTTGGTTTTAGGGTACAGTACACGCACTGCAGACCTGGCACCCAAATGAGTTTGAGGAGTTTTGGGTAATAATCATTGCATTTCTCTGATTTTATTTTTTGGAGCTCCAGTCATGATTGGGGAAATGGTGGAAGGGCCAAAATTTACAGGCATTGAAAGAGGAAATACTGACAATGGCAACCACTACTATGATTTCACACAAGGTTACCAAAAACTTGGAGAGGGAACAAACATGTCTGTTGACAGTTTGCAGACGAGCACTGCTGGTGGATCTGTGTCGATGTCGGTGGACAATAGTAGTGTGGGGTCCAGTGATTCTCTAACCCACATCTTAAGTCACCCAGGTTTAAAACCTGTCAGCCACCGCAACTATAGTGTCTCAGTTGGGCAGAGCGTGTTTCGTCCGAGGAAGGTGACTCATGAGCTAAATGAGGATGCATTAGCCCAAGCATTGATGGATAGCCGGTACCCAACTGAGGGATTGCCTGATTATGATGAATGGACAATTGATTTAAGAAAACTCAATATGGGAACAGCTTTTGCCCAAGGTGCTTTTGGAAAGTTGTATCGAGGCACATATAATGGAGAGGATGTTGCAATAAAGATATTGGAGAGACCAGAGAATAGCCATGAGAGGGCACAGGTGATGGAGCAGCAGTTTCAGCAAGAAGTCATGATGCTTGCAACATTAAAGCATCCTAACATTGTTCGTTTTATTGGTGCATGCCGCAAACCCATGGTTTGGTGTATTGTCACAGAGTATGCGAAGGGAGGGTCAGTACGGCAGTTTTTGACAAGGAGGTTGAATCGGGCAGTTCCGTTGAAATTGGCAGTTAAACAGGCATTGGATGTTGCAAGAGGAATGGCTTATGTTCATGGTCTTGGGTTTATACACAGGGATTTGAAGTCAGACAACCTTTTGATTTCTGCTGATAAGTCAATAAAAATTGCAGATTTTGGTGTTGCAAGGATTGAGGTGCAGACTGAGGGAATGACACCAGAAACAGGGACATACCGATGGATGGCTCCGTAAGTCTCCAAACTCTTTTTTGCATTCTGGCTGCTTTCTATCGTGTTATTCTATTATTAGTATTTATACTTATGGTGCAGCTTCTTAAATTTTGCCGTCTAATTTTTTAGACAATTTATAAATGTTTCAATGATCATTGTTCCTCTTTGTTGATTCATAAATGTGGCTTTGAATGAAAGACGATAATCATATAGTCTTGAGGAAATTTTTGCTGTCTACACCATTGTTTGGATTTCTCATAGAACAAAGGCAATTCCAGGTCAAAAAAAAAAAAAAAAAAAAAGGGGCAATTCATAGAGAAAGATGCAGGGTAAACTGTCTTTGTTCTTTTATGTACATTACTTTTTGTATTCTGAGCTTGTGCTTCTGTCTAGGCGCATTGCAATGAAGGGGGGAGAGGGACAGAAGTATATTGAAGGAACATGAAAGGAGAAGATTCCTTCCTTGCAAATATTCTTTTCTATTTTTGTCCCTCCCATCTTCCCCTTCATTCCAAACATAAGGAGTGATTAATTTTCTTGTCCACTATTTTCACTTTTTTTTCAATTCCCTCCCATCTTTTTGTTCCCAAATATAAAATTCGGTCATTTTTTTATCCTATTAATATTTGCCTTAAATGAAATCTTTAACTGATTGTTGGGAAAAGTGGATGGAAATCCTTGAGAAGATTGCTTTTAGGATATTATAAATGCTGCATCTTGTTGTTAAGACCTTTCCTTCAAAATGGTATAAAGATATGCTCTAGCAGATGGAAGTAATACCTTAGGAAGTAATTTTGACAAGCATATCTGGTCTTTTGCTGTATGTTTATGGTAACAAAATCTAATAAGAAGGCAAATCTTTGCTGGTTCTGGCATACATGATTGAGTTACCATTCTTAATAGGTTCTTTCTGCTAGCCTGATGTCCTCCCTTGTGACCAATAAGAGGTTAATTGACTATGCCTTCCAGTCTGTGCCTTGTTCTAGCTTCTCTAGGGGTTATTACTTCCGTAATTGCTTAAATAATGCTCTTATTACCTCTGATGCATTTGTAACTTAAGAATTTACTAAAACTGCTTTAGGTACTCATCATCACAAATTCATCGCAGGATTCATCATGGGCACTACCTTTTGCTTAATTTCCTAGATAATCCTACGTCAATCTTCCTTGCTCCCTTTAATTCTGTTTGCAATTAACAAATGATTGTAAATTTAACAGATTTATCTACATGGCTTTTTTGGGAGAACTATTTGTGGGGGAGTGGCATTTGTTTGATGGTGGTCTTTTTGCTGGCTAAACAAGCTTGCCCTAGAAATTTAAAACAAATGATTTGTGGATTTGCAGCTAGTGGTATGAACATATTCAGATGACATGATGCTGTGATCTTTTATATCATATCAAATGATTTCTGCTTGTCAACATTCCCTCAGTTAAAATTGTTTCTGAAATATAACACATGCTGCTCTTTATAACTTTACATTAATTCAAAATAATTTTGTAATTTATATGCTAATCCCTTTTCTTACTTTCAAATTTTTAAGTTGATAAGGCCTGCTATTCCAACAAAGCATTCTTCTTAACGTGCAATATCTATTCCAAAGTTTCTGTAAATGTCAAAATTGATATCCTCAATCCTGGCAGTTCCTTTGTCAGAATTTTCTTCATTTTGACCTCTGATACAGCACTTTTTTGCTGGTATCTGTTCCAAAATTGGCTGGTTCTTAATAATCTTCATTGCATGTTTTGCTGTCTAAGATCCCCAGCATTGAAAATTTGAT
The DNA here is from genome assembly GCA_949634005.1 of Mallotus japonicus. Taxonomy (NCBI): domain Eukaryota; kingdom Viridiplantae; phylum Streptophyta; class Magnoliopsida; order Malpighiales; family Euphorbiaceae; genus Mallotus; species Mallotus japonicus. Next base: position 4,618 of record CATIWK010558248.1, read on the forward strand.
ATCAAGTGCATCAACTTGTATGAAGTAATTATCCTATGGATACAACACTGGTAGGGTGAGTCAGTGTAAACTGTTGGCCTGGGGAGCATTAATAACTGTCCACAATTGTTTCATTTTAATTATGTCACTCAAAGTTCACTTACATGAGCTCAACTCAACTCCGCTTAACTAAGCCTTAATCCCTGGTTAATTGGGGTCAGCTATATGGATTCCTTTCCTCCAATCTAAGTTGTTGTGGGCTACCTTTTTAAAAAGTTCTCTTACATAAAGAATGAAAATGTTGCAAGGGCTTGCATCTCTTCCTTTATATGTTGCATTACTTGAATGAGGGAGTTCCTTTTTCATTGATGGATGCTAGGAGGAATGTGGGGTAGAGAAAAATATAATTGCAGGAAAGTTAGAGATTTTCTGTTCCGAAATATAGCTTTTTTAGGTTCTAATACAATGTTAAGTATCATGGAATGCTTTAATATTATGCTTAAAGACAACAATATTAAATCATCATCATAAATATTGTTTTTCTGTCAGTTATTATTGTTCCAAGAAATAATCATTTTCATCTGTTTTTAATTGAAATGGATTCAGCCATTGGAATATAACATGGATCCATAGCTCTGTTTGCGTATCATATTTCTCTTTGCGCACCTAAGCACACGACAATACCACAACCCACATCGAGTACTGTCAAGAGGACTTGTGCCATATGAGTTCAAATGCCATTTCCTCTCCCTGAGGGCACCTTTTTCATAAGGGATGGAACAGTGAGACCATTGAGATGAAAAGTGGACAATGGCTTGGCAGACCATGACACAGTCTACAGGAATTGACCATAATTTTTTGGCACTAGAAATGGGACCAAGCTGACGTTAAGCTCCCTTAACTGGGGGGGAGCTATGATGATACCACATACCATGTCAACTAAAAGCCAAGAGGACTTGTGCCTTATAAGGCTAAATATCTCTCTCCTCATGATTGAGAAAGTGGAATATTTCAAAGGCGCATAGGTAAATAGTCTGTGCATTGGGAAATAATCTATGTGCATCGGGAAATAGTCTATGGAGCATGAATACATTTTTCTGGTAAGGAATAATATAATAATTTGTAATTGAAATCTGGTGAATGTTCTTTGAGAACAAGGATTGCAATTGCAAACACATATTCTTTAGGCCATGTTTGGTTTGCGGAATAGACCAAGAATAGAATAGTTATTCCATAAGGATTAACTATTCTTTGCTTTGGTTCAAATTTTGTTATGGAATAGCAATTCTGTAATTTTTAAAGAATAGTCATTCTGCCAAAAACTAAAAAATAGGTATTTTTTATCCCTTGAAATAGACCATTTCCACTTTTAGCCCTCACAAAAATTATCTTTCCTTCTTTCTTCCCGCTTCACTCATCATTTCCTATAGCTATAAGAATAGTTGGCTGTTTATTACAATTTGAAATTACAGATAATTTAAAGACTATATTAATATTATACAATCTTTATTTTTTTCTTTTCTGGTTATAATACTATACAATATTATAAAATGGATGGCAGCAAAGATGACAGTCGTTTTTTATGATTAAAAAATTTTAAAATATTATTTATTTATTATGCAATTATATTATTTTAGAGAAATAAAATATACGTGCTAATTTTTTTTATATATTATATGTTTAATTTTTTTTTTTATGTAAAACTTGCTAAAATTGTATGACTATTTAATTTTGATACTAATAATGAAATTCATTAATAAGGTATCAATGTCATATTTGCTTAAATCACTTATCCCTCATAGCAATGCTTATGAACCAAAGCATGAAATAGGAATAAAATAGTAATTATAGGTCATGAACCAACGCATGAAATAGTAATTATTTAGGAATAGTTATTCTAGGAATACCTATTCTATTCCTTAAGAATTACAGTTTTATTCTACATTTATTCCATTCCATGAACCAAACATGACCGTAGTATTTACATTTTAAAACTCTTAATGCCTGAAAATAAATAATTTTAGCATATTATTGTCACGTTAATTTTCCTGGAATCCCGTTTTCTCTATGTCTGCTATATCTGCGTAAATATATTCTAAATATGGAGTGAAGCTATGGAAGTTACTTCCAGGAGATTCATTCTAGATTTTTTTTTGGATCAAAATATATATTTAGTATGCTGCAGAATGGTATTTGATACCAGCCATATTTACTCTTCAACAAGGAATAAAACTGGTGGAGTATAAAACAGTAAGAGCTTTTCAAGGACAAGCTAGTAATGTGCTGCTTGAATTCTGTCTAAGTTTTACAATTATACTTGTTCTTAGGAAATATTCTCACAATGCTTTTTGCAATTAGAAAGAGAAGCAGCATGATTAGAGATATGTAAATCACGTACTGGATAATTACTTTTGTGAGGCTGGAAACCTGCTAAACATGAATTATGTATTTGAGGAACTTCAGGTTTTTCCAGATACGAGTGGAGCAGATAAGTTACAGTAGAAGCATTAAACCTTGCCTTAAAAAAGGAGTTACAAATTGCTCTTTGTTGCAGTAAATCCAGTATGTAGAGGAGTTCAAAACAAAATTGGTTTCAATCAACTTGTTAAGCAGAGAGCCTAGGAATGAGAACTTATGTCAGGGTCATTGATTGATTAGGGAAAACCATGTCCCTGGTTTCTTAGAATTAGTTGTTTCCTATTTGTAATCCTCTGTCTTGCAAGTAGTTCTGTGTGGATAAGGCATTATTCAGCAATATACATCTATATTCAATATAAAGCTTTGGTTTAGAATCTTTTTGAATTCTGAATTACTATTAGTGCCTCATAATATCCATTTGCAAGGGTTGAGTTCAGCTATGGGATCAAGAGGAATAGCCTAAACTGGTCAATTTGCGAACTGGTACTGTTATGCTTGCTTGTTCTATTCTGCTCTGATTCTCATTTCATATTTTGTCAAGTGTTGAATTTTATCTTTCATTATACGGGTGCTTTTCTGTTCTATGTTTGCCTTGGGTGATCTTGGCAGCTTGGCATTATGTTGGTTTTAGTTGTTGTTAATGTTCGCCTTTTCCATTCATGCAGAGAGATGATTCAACATAGACCTTATACGCAGAAAGTGGATGTATATAGCTTTGGCATTGTTCTCTGGGAGCTCTTAACAGGCTTGCTTCCATTTCAGAACATGACAGCAGTGCAGGCTGCATTCGCAGTGGTGAACAAGGGCGTAAGGCCAGTCATCCCCAGTGACTGTCTACCTGTATTGAGTGAGGTCATGAGTAGGTGCTGGGATGCCAATCCTGAAGTTCGTCCTCCATTCACTGAGATTGTCAGGATGCTTGAGAATGCTGAAACTGAGATCATGACTACTGTGCGCAAAGCACGTTTCAGATGTTGCATTAGCCAACCAATGACAATTGACTGATCTGGAACATAATAACAATGTGAAACATATGTCAAAAATTATAAAAATGCAGCCTGGAAAATTGTAAGCTGCAGTATGAAAGTATGTGATTAAGTATGCATGCATTAGTTTTTTATTCATTACCTACTTTTTAAAGATATGGAAAAGTCAACCATTTGGTCTGTTTTCTGGTTTCTGGGTGGGTGGTCAGTTGTAATGGAGCAGGGATATTGAAGTCTTTGTTTGCAAGTTGTAGCAGTCGGGGTCGTATATATTGAAAACGCCTATGTTGGGGTTAAACAAAATTTGTATAATTGTTTTGGAATTGAAAGTGCCGCCGCCCCTATCCGGTTCCTGTCCATGATGTTTCAATTTCTTTTATCGTAATTTTTTTGATGAAAAAAAAAAAAAGAAAAAGATGAAAGGGAAGTAAATAATGGAAAGTCTTTCAGAAAAATAAAATTTTAATTTGAAGCTTCATATAATATAAGCTCTTGGAATGCTTTGCGGTAATTTTATTTTGAAACAAAGTAATATATTTTATTTTAAGAAAAATATAAAAAAATTATTAATTTTTCATAAACTAGTTTATTTTTTATAAGTATGTTAGTGTTTTTTTATTGCTTTGATATATTTTTTCAGTATGTTGTTGTCTTGTGAAAAATAAAGTATAAAGATTTTTTTTAATAAAATGTTAATAATACTTTAGTAATTGAATGTGCTCTTTCTACAATTGATATTTTTGGCAAAAAGGGAAGTTGATATGTTTTTTTGATAAACACGAAAAGTGACTATTGTTTATGTAAATTACCAGTATTTTTTGTTAATTTAAAATGTTTATTTTTTTTGGTAAAAATAATTAAAATAGAAATATCAGTTCTTAAAGGAGATTAAAGAAAATATATCTTTTATAAGATTTATAATTGGAGGAATAATGAAGTAAAAAAAATGAGCAAGCATAAACTTGAATAAGAATTAAAATATTATATATTTACTTAAGGTATGTGTGGTCAGCTTTTTATGGGCGGGGCGGGGAGGAAGGGAAATATAAAAGAAAAAAAACCGGCGAAATGTGTCAATACTCAGTGATACACATACAGACAGATACAGGTGTAGGCAAGTGAATGTGAATGTCAAGCATTTGCATTGCAAGGGACAATAAAAACCTAACCAAACGAAACCAAAACTCTTCTCTGCTGCTCTCGTCTTCAGTTCACTGAATTCTAAACATAATCATCGATAATCTCTATATATATATTTGGTTTAATTTTTCGATTCCTTATAAAATCAGGTAAGCATTTCATTTTGATTTTGTATTTTCTTTTAGTTTGTACTGCTATAGTTTTCTCATCTGATCATTCAATTTAGCTCTTCATTTCATTTCTGGGATTTTGGGGTTTTATGCTAACATAACATCTGCGGTTCTGCTTTTTCTCACCTTATTTTTTTTTATTATTGGAATTTCTGTTGAGAATTTGTTCAATTTTAGCTTCTTTTTCACATTGTTACTAAGTAAGAGCTTTACTTAATTCAACATTTGACTTGAACTAACGCTGCTTCTGAGTGTTCAATTTTAGGTTATAATTGTTTGTGTGCTTTTTATTTTTTTGTTCTCCCATAAATTTTCTTCTTTTCTTTTTCGACCAAAAAATACAATAAAATAAAATAAATTGATGAGTTCAGTATTTACTATTAGTAATTGCATCATTACAGAAATAGAATCTAGTTTTATCCGTGTTCTTATTTTATTTTAATGGCCACTTTCAAAGTGACGATCCATAGTTATGATCCTAACAATACATTCACTATGACTGCTATATCTTAACAACTTTCCTTACATGCCATGTTGATTTTATCTGCCTTTTTTTTTTGGACTTTGCTTCTTTTTGACCATAATTACTTCACATTTTTTCTGCTATTGCTATGTGTTCCAAATTTGGCCCGTTGTTCATAATCTTCGTTGTCGTGTTCTTTCACTTTCTAAGATCCCCAGCTTTGAATTTTTCTGATTAACTGTCTTGACTTATTACATGAAATGAGGGTGTCATTGTCGATAATTATGACTTACACATTTCTAGAATCTGTTGCTTTTAGGACACTTGCACCTCAGTCTTGCCATCGTCAAATGAGATTTACGAGTTTTGGATAAGAATCTTCATGTTTCTCTTGTTATAGATTGAGGAGTCTGATTCTTGATTGCAAAAATGGTGGAAGGGCCAAAATTTACAGGACTCGTACAAGGAAATCATGGCAGTGAAAACTACTATAATTTCACACAAGATGTTTACCTAAAACTCAATGAGGAGACAGATATGTCTGTTGAGAATTTACAAACTGGCAATGCCAGTGGGTCCATGTCAATGTCAGTCGACAATAGTAGTGTGGGGTCCAATGATTCGCTAACCCACATATTAAGCCACCCAGGTTTAAAACCTGTCAGCCACCACAACTATGGTGTCTCGGTAGGGCAGAGTGTGTTTCATCCGAGCAAGGTTACCCATGCACTAAATGATGATGCATTAATACAAGCATTGATGGATGGCCGGTATCCAACTGAGGGTTTGAAGGATTACGATGAATGGACAATTGATTTGAGAAAACTCTCGGTGGGAACAGCCTTTGCCCAGGGTGCTTTTGGAATGTTGTATAAAGGAACATATGATGGGGAGGATGTTGCAATAAAGATACTGGAGAGGCCAGAGAATAGCCCTAAGCAAGCACGGGTGATGGAGCAGCAGTTTCAACACGAAGTCATCATGCTTGGAACACTAAAGCACCCTAACATTGTGCGTTTTATCGGTGCATGCCGCAAGCCCATGGTTTGGTGTATTGTGACAGAGTATGCAAAGGGAGGGTCAGTACGGCAGTTTCTGACAAGGAGGCGGAATCAGACGGTGCCATTAAAATTGGCAGTTAAGCAGGCAATAGATGTTGCAAGGGGAATGGCATATGTCCATGAGCTTGGGTTTATACACCGAGATTTGAAGTCAGATAACCTTCTGATTTCTGCTGATAAGTCAATAAAAATTGCAGATTTTGGTGTTGCACGGATTGAGGTGCAGACTGAAGGAATGACGCCAGAAACAGGGACATACCGTTGGATGGCTCCGTAAGTCTTCGAACTTTTCTCTGCATTTAGACATCTTCCATTTTTGTTAATCTAATTCTAGTATTTATTTTTTTCTGTGGAAACCTTTTAATTTTTACGCCTCTAATTTCCTAAGATGATTTATACAAGTTTCCATGCTTATTGTTCCCTCTTGCTGTTCCATAAATATATTTCTGCATAAAAGGTAGTAATGATAGATTATTCTGGATTGGTTTTTCACATCATTTTGCAATTGTCACATAAGTAATAAATTAATGTGATAAAGTTGTGGAGTGACCTGTATGTGTAGCTTGTGCATGTCCGTTGATAATTTTTTTATTTGGATGTGGCACAAAGGGAGGGTAAGGAAATCTTTGCATGAGAATATTCAAAAGTATTGCATGTGCATTGCAGAAATTGATTAAGAGAACTGAATGGAGATTTCTATATTGGGCCCAGCTGAACCTTTGTCATGAACTCGGAAGGGATGGGGTTGACAATATATAATATCATCCATTTTCCTCCAATGTTGTTATTTTTATACGAGAGATGTAAAAGGATTTCATTGTAACTTTACCATAGTGTTTGTTCCTGACATTTTCTCTTCTATCCAGAACAAAAAAAAGCTTTAATAATTGTCACCATCGTGTTTTAGTTTCATCCTTTTGCCCCTGATATAAGATTATTATGGTATCATGGCATCATATATTGAGTGTTGGCAAAAGTGGATTTTAAATTTTGAACAAATGCTTTGTGAACGCTTGAAATGTGACCACTTCTAGTTGGAATCTCCTCTGACCTTTTTTTCAGATTGTACGGGAAGGAAATTTTCCTACCGACCTAGAAAACTTGGACCAGTAACATGTATATTTGATCTTTTTACTTTTTGCTTATGGTGTAAGAACCCTATGTGGGATTTTTTATCTTTCATTTGCTTTCCTAAGCCTTGTCCTAGGTTAATATTACCTGCACATTTTAATGTTGTTTGCAACTCACTAATGACTGCAATTTCTTAGCAGATTGTCTGCAGGACTTGCCTTAGGGTGAGATTTGTTCATGTTGGGAATGTTGATTGTTTGACAGTGGAATTGGTATATCTGGCTTTAGGAATTCAGTTCTTTGACTTATAACTTGGGGGTTCTAAGTTGCGTGCATTGATTTTCAAGCATCATCATAAAACATGGCTTTCTGAGATCCGATGAGAAACTATACGCAAAGACGTAAAAGGAACTTAAAACCTACAAGGAAATAGTATATAATGCAATGAGTGCTAAATCAGGTATATGTATGGAGCATCCTGGTGTATTAACCAGGCTGATCGCTTTAATAAGATACCAGAAAATCTGTAAAGCATCGTACTGAAACTTCTCTTACCATTTGGTTCTTGGAATTTCAACTTTTTTAAGGGATGTTTCTATTTTTTTGATATTTGTTTGTTCTTTCTATCCATTTTTTTGTGTTTTCATGTTCAGTGGCTTAAATATTGTTTGGCCATTTGCTCCTATCATTCAATTTAAAGCTTTGATTATGGAGTTTTTTGTTTGAATTATTATTTGTACTTTGTAACTGGGTGGAAACTTTGTGGATTGAATGAGCTTTGGGATCAAGAGATATAATCCTAAACTGGGTGGAAACTAACGGGACTATTTGCAAAACTGGTACTTGTTTGTGGTCTCTTTCTGCTTGGCTAATTCCTAATTTTAAATCATGTGTTTGGATTTTTATGGAAGTCTCTTCTCTGTTGTATGTTGGCCTTTGGTAATCTTGGTGGCTTGTGCAGTGTGTTTGATTTCAGTTGTAGTTGGTGATCTGCTTAGCAAGTGTTTTTGACAGTGATTCACTAATGCAGAGAGATGATTCAACATAGACCTTATACACAAAAGGTGGATGTTTATAGCTTTGGAATTGTGCTCTGGGAGCTGATAACAGGTTTGCTTCCCTTCCAGAACATGACAGCAGTGCAAGCTGCATTTGCTGTGGTGAACAAGGGTTTAAGGCCAATCATCCCAAATGATTGTGTACTTGTGCTAAGGGAGATCATGACTCGGTGCTGGGACACGAACCCTGATGTTCGTCCTCCTTTCACTGAGATTGTCAGGATGCTTGAGAATGCTGAAACGGAGATCATGACTAGCGTGCGCAAGGCACGCTTCAGATGTTGCATGACCCATCCAATGACGGTTGACTGATCCAGAATAGAGAAGGGAAAACAGATGTTGAAGATAATAGAAAGAAAAAGCTAAAAAATATAAACTGTAGTACGAATATTTATATATATGTATAATGTATGTTGGTGTATGTAATTTTTTTTTTTTTTTGAAAGATGAAGAAGAAAACCCATTTGGACTGCCCCATATGTAATTTCAGATTGTGATGGACTAGCTATGGGGGAATCAGTGTTGCTGGTTGTTGGTGTAGCGGCCAAAGGTGCAAATGGGACTTTAGCGTTTTGTTCTGGACCTTTTCATTTTTTTTTTCCCTAACTTCTTTTGTAAGTACAATTAAGTTATATAAATTAAAAGAATTAATTTTAATAGTTAAACTAACTAATAAAATTGATAATTTTTTTAAAATATATATATATATATATATATCACATAATTATAGAGTTTTAAACATTGTTAAATTATACAATAATTTTTTAAAATTTTTTCTTGAATTTTAAAAATGTTACAATTAATTGATGTATATTAAAAAAGGATCAATTTTATTCGATAATATAAATAATAAATTGATAGTTGATCTAAACTTTAATTTTAATAATTAAATAAAAATTTATTCGTTAATTTAATTTTAACAATTAAATAATAAAAAATTATTTAGATTGATGAAAAACTTTTAAACTGATGGATAAATTTTTTTCATTCAACCATTAAATTCAAACTTTATTTTTTTTTGAAAATATTAAACTCAAACTTTTAAATTGATGAATAACGGGTCAATTGTGGATTTGCTATTTATTTCAACGAATAAAATTAGTCTTTTTTTGAAATATATATCATTTAATTGTAAATTTTTAAAATTTTAATAAAAAATTTTTTCAAAAAAAAAGTTCTAAAAATTTGATCATATATTTTATTTGAGAATTATATGGATTTGTATCTATAATAATTTGAAACAAATCCACAATCAATTTAAAAATTCATTAAATAAAAATTTAAAATAACATATAACTATATGTTATTTGAAATCATCGTATTTGAAATTAAATATTTGTATTCAAATACACTCCAACAGTAAATGAGCTAAATAATATTATTATTGTTATTATTATCTTGAAATATAAAATAGGGAAATTGTTCTTATAATTTATAAACATGATAAAGGAAAAAAAATAAAAATAAAAAAAGGAGAGGAGCATATAAATTAGGAAAAATTGCACCAATGGTGCCTGAACTTTTTGAATTTTCACAATTGAGTGCCTGAACTTTTTTTTATTCAATTGAGTGTCTCAATTCATGATAAGTTGTTCATGTCAGTGCTTTTGTCCGATGGAGTCTGATGTGGCATTACCGGAGAGGTTATGTGGGACCACCATAAGCTAAATAAACCTCCATGTCAGCAAAAATAAGGGCAAATATGACAATGACCTGAACAATACCCTTAAAAGAAGTGTTGAATGACTAAAATAACCTTTGTAACAAAATAGTTACTTGTTTCAATTTGGTAATTAGGGATTTGTGGGTAAAAGAAAAGAAATAACCTTTAGCTTAAGTGAGAAACGTTACTTTTGAAGAACAGAGACAAAGAGAGAAATATTATTCATGAAGCTCGAATTTGTTCATTCAATTGCGACTTTGGAGGGATAGCATTCATGCTTCGTTGTTGGCGGGAATGCACTGAAGTTGAAGCTTTTTGGTGATTTCGAATAAAGTTATGACAGGTAGCTAAACTTTTGTATTACTTTTTTTTATATATTTGTTCTTCACTTTACAGCAAATAAAGTGATAGAAATGCATGTGAAAAGTGACTGTGAGCATGTTTATTTACTATTTTTGCAAAATGACAGTATAATGCAGACATGGACATGAGCATGTTTGTTTACTATTTTTGCAAAATGTATGTATAATGCAGACATGGACAAGCATCATATGGTTGTTGTTTTCTATGGGGGAATCTTTTTGATTAACAATGCACAAATGGAGACAAGGTATATTGGGGGTGCCAAGGTGGAAATAGATATTGATATAGACAAGTTTGTCTTAAGTGATGTAGTGAGTTCTCTTAAGGACACGTTTAGGAATATGGAGATTCAGAAGATACATTTTAGGAAAGGAAAAAAACCCCTGTCACATGGGCTAATGCTGTTGTGTGAGCAGACAACTATTACTTTCCTTGAACTATTGAAAGAATTTGGTAGGGTTGAGCTATATTGACAGCACAATTTTGGTAGGTATGGGACAATGTTTGAATAAGAAAATATCGATGGCTTTAAGAGGGGCATTAATTGTGAGAAGAGGTTGGTGAATGAGATAGTAAATGAAGATGTTAATTTAACTTAACCCTCCTTAGGTGAAGAAATTAGGGCAATTTTGGGTAGTTTAGGAGGGCAAGAGGGACAGTTAGATGATGGGCTTGAGGATGAGGTTTTGAGGATTATAGTAGATGAAGTGCTCATAGGGGATACAAGTCAAGAGGGTCAAGCAACTCAGGAAACTTAGGAGACAGAAAATGAGAGGAACACTGCTCACGGTGATTAAAATGACCAACAAGCATCTGCTACATATGTTGAAGTCCCTGTACAGACT
>CATIWK010558481.1:0-16817 GCA_949634005.1 Mallotus japonicus
TTTGACTAGAATTAAACCAAAAGTAATAGAATCCTAAATAAAATAGGAAACTATAATATTTCTCAATTAAACTCAAATTCTACCCAATTAACATTATTTATTAATTCAATAGTCATTAAAATTCAACTCAAAATACATGTAGAAATTACACACATCACACGCATAAGATGAATGATTAATTCTAGGGGCCAAGCCAAGATTTTGAATTGGAACAAATGACAATTTTTTTTTTCTAATTAATAGATCAAATCAAGCCTCGCAATTTTAAAATTTTATTAATATACCTTTCTTTTGTCACATTTTAGTAATAATAAAAGATTAGACCAAATTAAATTGCAATCCAATTAAGAGAACGAATGTGTTGCTACATTAAAAATTATTTACAAATTAAATTGCAATCCAATTAAGAGAATGAATGTTGATACCCCACAGATATATTCTTATTCTAACTAACAAATATCTTCCTAAATAATAGTGACTTGCAACACAAGGAGACCAAATCCAAAGAGGACAAGGAGTCCCTCATTAGGAAGACTCCCGGATCAGGAAGTAACTAAACAAATAAGAGACATATCCTATTAGGAGAAGGAATCCTACTCCTCTCAGGTTTGAGTATCTCATTCTCTATAAATAGTTCTTACCATCTCTCATATTATTCATTTTATTCTACTCTATTCTCTTAGCTCTCTTTCTCTCTAAATTATCTCTCAACCTATCTTGACTTAGGCATCGGAGGGTTTGTGGGGGAGACCCCACCTCTCACCTTGCCTCTTTATTGGTTGCTTGACATACAGGATTTGGAGGTTCCAGATTCAAGTTATCAAATATGTTGCTACATTACAAATTATTTATCTAATTTTTGTTCAAAGTATCGGTTACAGAAAATCTAAATTTAATCTCCTTACATACTACAAGTATAGTCTAATTCAGAATTCCACTTGCTAGTTTTGCAGATAATTTCATTATTGTACAATAAAAATTGTATTCTTCATTTTAGATCAAATCAAAATCAATTGAACAAATCAACTATCTCAGTATTCGAACAGTATACTTATAATGTTAATATATATATGAACATAAAACTATATGACTTTTTTTTTTTTTTTGTTATGAAAATGAACAAAATAAAATCAGAGCGGGTTAACTTACTTGTTTACAGAGTGATATGTAGTCTTTGCCTCTGTCCCGTGGAAAGAGAGAAATAGACTGATGAAGAAGTGATTATAAGAATTAATTGGTGTCCCGGTTCTTATAGCAGCAGTCCACTCCATGACAGGTTTAAAAATTAGTTGAGGGGCTGAGTACCTACACAAAGATTAAAGAAAGACTCGAGATGTGAACTCTTTTTTAAATAGTTTTTTTTTTTCTTAACTCGATGACAAAGGACTGGGAAGGCTCGGCAAGATTTGGTAGCCTTTTCTTTTGAGATTATTTGGTATAACTGACAGAAAACAAATAAATACTAATAATAATGTTCCGTAATGAATTGTAACAGACAGACAGATAATGGCAAGAGTTTGTTTAATGGGAGTTACATGTTCTGCGAGCTATGGCCTTCAGGATGTGCTGAGAAGGTATTTCTGTTCCTTCAGCCAAACCAAATGTCTCAACAGTTGTGATGGGAGCTTAACCGAACCAAGTGGATTGAAGCTATTGAGATTAATTTAAAAAAAAAAAACAATTAAAATCGACTCTATAATGATTAAGTTGAGTTTAATTCAAACTACTCTAAACTCGAGTTTCAAATGGCGTTTTCAGGTTGCTCCTAAGATCATAATGTTTCTGTGGCAAGTTCTGACGAATTCTTTACCAACAACAGAGAATTTATGCAGACGAGGAATTAATGTTCCAACTCATTGTATTTTCTGTGGTTCATGTACTGAAAATTTGCTCCATCTGTTTAAAAATTGTTCGTGGACAAGAGGGGGTATGGCTACTTTCTTCTCTTGGATTACGAGTGGACCATTTACCATTTTCCTCTGTCTGGGACTGGTTTTGGAGTCTAATGGAAAATCATGATATGGAGATGTTGACTAAGGTTGTCTATGTTTGGTGGGGTATTTGGTTTCAATGGAATCAGCTTGTATTTGGTAAAAATGGCCTTCATCCAGTACATTTACTGCTGATGGTAGACAAACTGCGGCTGGATTACCGTCCTTCTGCAGAGCTAGTGTCTTCGATTACTATTTCTCCTCGTGCTGCTATTCATTGGCTTCCCTCGCCGGCTGCATGGATGAAAATAAACACTGATGCTGCTGTCATGACTCGAGTATCTAAGGTGGGTTTGGGTGTGGTCATCCGTAGTGCAACTGGTGATGTTGTTGTGTCTGCTGGAAAACTTATTCATGTTTGTTTAGATGTGGAACTTGCAGAATTGGAGGCATTGCGCTTTGGTGTATCTATTGTTGTGGAGTATGGTTTCCAAAATGTCATTCTAGAATCAGATTCGTTGACTGCTATTACGAGACTTAATTCTTATACTATTGGCCATTCTGTTGCTGATCTTCTGTGTGAGGATATTCATTTCCTTGCTGATAAACTTATGCAGGTATTATTTTCATTTATACCTCGTGATAGCAACTGTGTTGCTCATAATTTAGCAAAGGGTGTGTAGTAGATTTCTGTTCAAATTTCTTTATTCAGGGCTCTGTCCCTGATTTCGCTATTAATGCTGTTGTAAGTGATGTAGACAATTTATGTCGTTAATGAATATTTCGTTTTCTCTCAAAAAAATAAAAAATACTTGTGTCAATAGGTATACAAAATAAATTGAATTACATATTTTTATTTTTATTTCAATATAATTATATAAATATTTTATAAAATTGAGTTAAGTTTGAATATTTCAAATTTTATATATTATAAAATTTTATAACTTATTTAATTAACTGAATCGAATCAACATGAATTTGAATTTACTAATATTTTAACTTTAAAAAATAGATTAAAATATGAAAAGATTGTTCTTTCTATAACCAAGTAAAAAGAAAAGGCGAAAATTGCCTAAAAAAAAGAGAAGGTAAAATTTTTTAATAGCTAATGTAAAACTATTTAAAGATTTTCAAATCCTTAATCTTAGAAAAGAAATAGTAAAGAAATTTTATATATCTCAACCACCATTCCAAATAAATTTATGAAATTAGAGTAGAGATACATTCAAAAATAAATAAATAAATAAAACTAAAATCCTATGATTGTTAATAGAACTTATCATACAATAAATAATAAGTATTTAGGTGGTTGACCAAAAACCACCCTCAACCAGCAAGAAGAAAGTTAAGCTTATAAGAGAGGGAGGAAAGGGAGAGAGTTTTTATCATTCATTTTACTTTAGAAAAATGATATATTCTATCGTGAATTTTAAGTTTATTATCAATTGATTTTAACTTTGAAAGTTATTTCAGTTTGCTCCTTCAACTTTATAATTTGTGTCAATTCTATTCAATTTTATTTGAAGGATCTAATTATATTTTTAAAAATTACTTTTCGATTCCTACAAAATAAATTTGATAGTTATTCAAATGGACAGGGATACATGTCCTTAACCGCGACATGCATCCCTTATCACAGGTGGGCTTTATGCCCATCCTGCCCTTGCAGTTCTTTTTTTTTTTTTGAATCGTTTTTTTTTTAAATTTAATTTTTTTGAAATCTAAAACCTAAGTTGTACACGGGTGAACCCGTCGTGCAAAGATTTAAACACCCATTGTCTGTAAATTTGATTTTTTGAAATTTAAAACCTAAATTGTACACGGGTGAACCCATCGTGTACAAGGATTTAAACACTCGTAGTCTGAAAAAAAAAATTTAGAATCTAAAACCTAAGTTGTACACTGGTGAACCCATCGTGTAAGAATTTAAATATCTGAAGCCTGTTTAAATTTTTTTTAATAATGAAATAAAAAAAAAATAATTTTTTTTTATTTCAATTTTTTGGTGAAAATATTTTTTTTTTGGAATCTAAAACCTAAGTTGTACATGGATAAACCCGTCGTGTAAAGATTTAAATACTCGTAGCTTGTAAATTTTTTTTTTTTTAATAATGAAATGAAAAAAAAAATAAAACAAATGGGGACAGTTTGGTAAATGTGTCGCTACTAGCGACGCAGTGTAGCGGCACTACTAGCGACGCAAATCTTTTTCCTATTCAAATTAGATGAGGAGAATAGAGGTATATAGATATCCTTTTGATTGCCAACATTTGTGGTGGAGATCACATTGGCATTCGTTTATATTTGTAGTTTCATCCACATTCGTGTTTAACAGAATAATCAATTGCCTGAAACATAATTTGGTCACTGGAAAATTGACAAGGGAGAACTTAAAAATGTCCAAAAATTTTGGGAACTTGGTAGCTACTCTTAGGTCAAAAACCAGGCATCAAAGTGGTTTGCAGCGCAGGTCACTATAACTTCATAAAAGTAATGATGAACAATTGCTAAGACTGTTATATAGAGAGCAAATGTCACTATAAATATGATCTCTCTCTCTCTCTCTCTCTCTCTCTCTCTCTCTCTCTCTTTACAGGCCCGAGTGGAGCAAATGCGAGCCCATGGTCAAGCAAAGATGGTGAAGAAGATAGCTATGGCAAGGCAAAAATCAGAAGAAAAAAGAGCAGCAGCAGAAGCCAGGAGAAATAGAGATGCAGACAGAACTGCAGCTCAAGCCGAGTATATTCGACAAACAGGGCGAATGCCATCATCTCATTACATCTGTTGTGGTTGGTTATCATACAATTTTTTTGACAAAAAACGAAAAAACAAAGAATAGAAGCAAGTTGCTCATACTCTCATTGAGCCAAAATGGCATTCTTGTAGTCTGTTTCTTCTTTCAAAATCCATCTTTCTTGAGTGTTTGCTCCTTTGTATCTAATACAGTGATCTTGGTTTGCAAGTCAGTTTGTGAAAATGGGGTTTCAACTTCCTGCTCTTATAGTCCTGATTCTGATCAATTTCATTGACACAACAAGCATGAACCTTAAAACCTACGATGATAAGCAATGAATCAAAATTGTAAGAATTTTTTTTTTTTTTTCATGTTCAAATGTGAGCCTATATGATCCAATATTTATGATTCCTTAAGCAGAAATCATGTTTAAGTCCAGATGAAAAGAATTATTTGGGCCTTAAGGGGTGGGAACACTGGTAGGGTATGATGTAGAAAGCAAAGGCAGCAATTCATTCACCAAGCATGATGAGTCTTAAGTATCAAATGGGCTGGTGCAGATAACAAGCTAGACCACCCCAAGGAGGTCTATATCCTTTACATGCATTCCTTCGCTTAAGAAATGATAAATGTTGGCACGGTTTGATGGTGGGTTTTTAGGCTTTTGTAATCTTATGGGCGCTGGTCAGCTGTATAGGAACTGGAAGGAGTTAGATACAGTTTAGGACCTTAAAACAGGAACAAGCCGAGCTTATTTAGGAGCTAAATAGTTGTCTCATCATGCATGTCCGAGTTAAGAAAATTATGTAGACAACACTACTTTACATGCTTTCAGAAATCTGTTATTTTCGTGTGGTAGTTTCAGACTTTCAGTGATACATCTTTGTTTTGTTTTTTGTTTTTTTGTTTTTTTGTTTTTTTTTTCCAGTTTTAAACGGAGTCCGAGAGATATCGTTAGTATATTAATTTGTAAGTTAAAGCAAAAGAGAGGAGACAATGCATCCACTCAAAGGTGGAGTTTATGGCAACGTTCAAATTTTTTTAGTTGCTAATGTATAAGCAATGACGAAAGAGAGATTTGTAGACAATGCATGTACTATGTATGCATATTAATTAAAGTTTGGCACAATATATATGCAAACAACTGTATTTGCATTAATTTGTCATTTTACTCATTATATTTTCAAATTTTCCAAATTAACACCTCAATTTGTTCATAGATTATTATATAAATACTTGTAGTTATATGAATTTGCCACTTTACTCCCTGCACTTGCATGAATTTGTCATTTTACCACTGTGTATGTTGACGTGTCATTCTACTTTATCTTATCAACAATGTAATAAGTGTTTATATAATAAGTTTTAAACAAGATGAGATGTTAATTTGGCAAAACTGGAAGTACATGAAGTAAAATGACAAATTCATACAAGTACATATGACTGCAGATGTAATATGCCTTAAAGTTTTGATCAACATATGAAATATCACCTTCCATGTCCAAAATGTTGTTCACGAAATGGAAGTGTTTTCTAATCAAACTACTTGTGCTTGTCATTTCAAAACCATATCAACCAAAGAAAACAAGCGTGAATTAGATTTCATTCACAGTTCAAAATGTTAATCAGTTCACACACAAGATGGCCACTTGATGAAACACATCCCATCAAATACGTCAGAAGATGTTGGTGCTTCTTATTTTTCATCACTTTGTGCTTGGCAGAGAATAAGGTAATTAAAAAATAAAAAATTAACAATTCTAATTTTACATTTCTACTGTTTGGAATTTTAAATTTATTGTCTTCACAATTCTAATTTTACATATCTACTGTTTGGAATTTTAAATTTATTGTCTTCATATAGTGTCGTTACAAAAAATAAAAAAAAATCATGTACAAAAGCTTAACATGTAAAACCAAAGCACGATTTTGTAATTTTCTCTATAACACAAGAAGTAAAGCTAGGAGAGTAGGGTTGTAAACGAGCTAAGCAGCTTGGTGTTTGACTCGATAAAAACTCGTTCGAATTCATATATCAAAGCTCGTTTAATAAACAAGTCGAATTCAAACTATACAAAACTCGACTAGTGAAACGCACAAATAAAATTTGAATAGAACTTCAATAGTCAACTTGTAATTTTAATATTTAATTATTTGATTTTAAGTATATAATATATAAATTTTTATTATAAAAAATATTTTAAAAAATATAATATCAAAATAAAATCATAATTTTATTAAATATATAATAATTTATTTAGTAAATAATTTATTTTTAATTTTTAATTTATATTTTTTAAAATTTCTTTAGACTCATTTAAACTAGCAAATAGTTCATAAATACCAAGTGCCATAGCGAACTCAACTCGATTGTAAACGAATCAAGCTTGAGCTAAAGCTCGGCTCGGCTCAATTACACCCTATACCCTATACCCTATACGAGAGGGAAGGAAAAAGAAAGGCACCCTCCCCCACAGAAAAAAGTTCCCTGTTAAAGGGTTGTTGGATAGGCAGCCCTACATTTTTATTGGCACTATTATTGCTGATAGTGCTCTACCTTGTCACCATTCCATCCTTCAGTAAAAGTTTTATCTACACCCAATGCCCCACAACATGCAAATACAAAACACAAGCCTTTCAATTCCCCCTCTCTGCATAAGGTCATTACCATCCAGTCCCACATGAAAAAAAAAAAAAAGGGACAGCCGAACTTCATCAATCTATCTATATTCTTTCTTTTCCTTTCCCTTTCACTGGTTCAAAATCATCCTTACAAGCATCAAAGAATGGTCGAAGTTGATAAGATTTTAATCAAAAGATTAATAGATGGATGCACGTGCTCAGCATGTAAAATGTAGAAGTATGATCTACCGACAATTTGATGTCCCACTGCTCTTAAGGCTTTAGGGCATATATAGACATCCTGTAATAATTGAAGATGATTCAAATGCACCTACAGAGCACAAATATGCCTACTTTTGGTTCTTCCATCTTTAATAATGCATCTACGTTCTTAAGCCTAAATCTAACAAAAAATACACATTCCATGGATTCATGTATCCACCTACAGTATCACTCTCCAAAAGAGGTTAAGAATCAAATGACTAATAGTTTTTTCATCAAACCACTCATTTTCAGGGCCATGCCATCAAGAAAATTCACCATGTCCTGAACCATATGTAGATGTCTTTAGAAAGAAGAGACTTTGCTCAAAAACTTCAACCAACCAGTACCTAACAATGAATGCATAATATGCAAACAGGGCAGCTTGTAAGAAAATTCAGCTCTACCTACACCGGGTACAAGGCTGGGTGGAAGGCATACAGATAAGATTGACAACATGGTTAAAAACAAAAGCAGAAGTGAGGTTCACGCATCTCCCCTGAACCAAAAAACCTAACAAGTGAAACCATTTTCAAATTAATGCAAAGCCTAGAACGTCGTCGTCAACACCTAGCTAATATAGAACCATCACATGGCCATGGAACCTACAACTTGCATATAAGTCATCTATCACATCAACCAAAAAGGTCAAAAAGGACACAGGAGCATCACATTCATTCTACAAAAGAAAAGACTCTTATCTGATCATAAATTGACTACAAAAAAACAAAAACAAACAGCTAGATGTAGTGTCCTACTAATTATGCATTGTATGTATTCAATAGCATAGAAACAAGGAACAGCATCTTCTAATTACAGTAATAACTTACATATAAAACTTTTCAGAAGCTAGGATTAGACAGTACTTCCAACCTCTGCAAGCGTCCGAAGACAAGCTAATATCACAAAAGAGAAAATTGTATCTTAACTGGTTAAATTGTTCAGTAGTCCAAAGACCCCACAGAAGTAATACCGGTGCTCAAATTTCTCGAGTCTTGCCGGCTTGTGTAGTCATCACAACTTCCATTAGAAAGCCTCTGAATTGGAACCGAGTTCAGAAGCTCTAGGCCACGTTTTCCCATTTGCTGCACTTCCTGCGGTGAAAGTATTTTGATGCACCACACACTGTTTACAAACTCCCTGGTTTAAGAAGTAAAAGATATATCAGAAGCACAAAAAGAGAATGGCACAGAACTAATGGAATTTAGAGCATGAAATATTTATTTTTTGCAACCTAATTTCATAACTGCCATATATAGAGATGCCATTTATTTTCAAGAGGCTTACATAACAGCATTCGAATCAATTTTTCTAAGCTTAAATAACACAGATTCTCAGAAAAAAAAAAGTAAATAAGAACGTTTAAAGGAAGAAAATTAACAAAGTTGCAAGGATGAAGCTGGGAACTCACGGCCAGGGGTCATCACCAAGGAGAAGAACATCATTCTCCCGGTCAACAAATACAAGCTGCCAGCCTGATCTCAGCGGGTCCTCCAGCTGGCCTTCAAGGCCAAACATTCGAGCAAGCTCACTTCGCAGTTCGTTGTAGCTGCTGAATTTGGTAAGATCCAGCGACCTACCGAAGGACCCTGACTTGTAAACCTGTAAACAGTTGAAATATCAGCACCAAACAAACAGTAATTTTTTTAAGAAAATTTGAAATGTGAAAATTCCATAAATTAGTTAATAGCCCAAAGAGGCAACCAACCTTAACAAAGGTTCTGGATGGTGGGTTTGCTTGGCCCACATTTTCTGGAGACTGCAGGAAACCTGATTCATCAATGCAGCTTGAAGGTGTCATTGCTGGATTAAGTGAAAAATCAGTGCCTGAAGTACTCATGTAATTTGAAGAAAAGGGTATAGTTGTAGAGTCACTATCACTGCCAACTCCCCTAAGACTTGACATTCCACTCTGCAGTAGAAGTGATGAGGGCTCTATATTGACACCAAATAAAAGATGGCTTTGTGGATCCGCACCACCTTCTTGGTCTATTGAACATTCCCTGCCTGGAAAGGGTGGTAATGAAACAGAATTTGGAGAGATGTTTGTTTGGTGGGGACCCAGCTGTTCTACTTGGGGCAGAACACATTGTGGAGCACCAGATGAAATAAGAGGTTCAACAGCAGCTCGCTTGGATGGCCAACCAGAAGAAGTCATCAAGGGATTGGTTCTTGGCAGGTTGATCATATGGGATGATTCATCCTGTGAAAATGAACCCATAAGACTGTGCAAAGGAGAAACAACAGAACTAGTCACAGGGTTCCCATTTGAGTCGGAAAAACTCTGCTGCTGGCACAGAGATGATATGGCTTGTAATGGAGATGACTGGGACTGAGAGGCTGAAGCGAATTGAGATATGGCTGATGCAACATTTGGAATCTGTTGCTGCTCAACCAGATGCTGTTGTTGTGGCAGTGAATGCTGTTGCTGTTGCTGCTGCTGCTGCTGCTGCTGATTATTAAGTGAGTGATGGTGCTGCAATTGTTGCTGAATAAGGTGCGAATGATTTTGAGACTGAGCCTGGGATTGATGTTGGCTTTCTTGAACACCTTGTTGAAGAAAGGCCTGGTGAGGCTGGGACTGCTGTAACATGTGGGGCTGCATTAAAGCAGCAGTTCTGCTTGGGAGATTCACATGTTGCTGAAATTGCAAAAGAGATGTTGTTGGTGATTTGGAAGGATCTATAGCCCTCATCTCCTGAAGTGCAGCAGCAGCCATAGCTTGGTACATATCAGTTTGCAACCCAAGCATGGGAGCATCAATCCTGGGCTGCATCCATGGTGTGACTCCTAGCCCCTGAAAGTTCATAGCTTGAATTCCTCGATCTCCATCTCCTCGCATCCACATTAGGGGGGAATTCATTCCCAAATCATCATCCTTGATGCCTACATTCAAAAGATGTGAACAAGAGATGAAAGGGGAAAATAGTTTCCCTTCCTCTAAAAAAAGATAGAAGAAAACTCGAAATGTTATCCTAATAATATTATCATTGCTGCTAAACTACATTTGGGATAGACTCAGAAATGAAAAAGTCAAAGCCTAAAATAAAACTTAGAAGATTGTATGTATCAACTCATCAAAAGCCTCAAGCTTACCATGGAATGAGGGCAGTCCAGGAGGCCAAGGTCGTTTAAGCCTAAGAGGGAATGGAGACGGATACATTGGGAATGTGGTTAGCGGTTCAATTTCCCATAGAGAAACTCTTGGTTGCCTCTCTCCAGCTGTGGACTCATCCCAACCAACCTGCGTTTATTTGTTCAATTAGAGTATCAGAATGGAGATCCACGTGATGCATAAAGCAAACATTTAAGGAAAATTCGAGAAAAATTGCATCCTATTTATACCAAGCAATAATTTGTTCAGCAATGCATAACATAGCTGATTTTCTTAGCATACCTTGACTGAGCGCCAATGTGAATTTGGCCACCTAACAGGATCTAAATCACTTATGCCAGTTATTGTGCCCATGTAGCTGGATAATAAACAAATATCAGATGTCTACATCAGAACAATTCATAATTTTCTTGGGAAAAAATTCCATCATATTGAAATAGGAGACCATGCAATATAAATAGAAGAAGAAAGCACATCATTTTATGAGCCAAGAACTAGATATAGGCACGAAAATGGTGTAGAGTATAAATGCACTAGATAATAGGACACATGCACACACACAAACACATGCACATGTGCACACAAAGTAATCCACTTCAAGCCTGTCAATCTTAAGCAAAATCAACAGCACATTTATTCCAATATTTGTATGATGAATATACTGTCAGTCAGTGCAGTCGATAATGGAGCTCATCTACAGTAGTCCTACGAAACAGAGCAGTTTTCCACAAACAAATTGCAAGAAATTGAGTATTCAAAAGCCAATTCTTACCGGCGAACACTTGACTCTTCTGTTTCAAAAAGCATCCTAAAGCGCATGCCCACAGAGACACGTGTATGATAGACTGCTTTAACATACTTCGTCAATGGTATGACAAATTCCGATGGACTAGCCCTGATTAAGAAATGATGAAAATTTCAAGAGTTTGCCCAAAACTATAAACTTATAAATTCTACAAGCATAAGTATGTACCTTGGATTGTAAAATATGGTGAAACGGCTATTTGTTGCAGCTGCATGAGCTGCAGCAGCAAGAAGCCCCAAGTGCATACTATCACTTGATAAGACTGATGAAGGCATCACAGTTTGGGGACGATTGGCACGTCGTATACCAAGCAACAATTGATTCTTTTCATTCCTGATGAAGGCATACCTATCTTTATTAGACATTCACATGATACACATCATACCATAATTTGCAGTTAATCATGTCAGACAATAAAGATACAGGACAATGATGTGTCGGGGTGGGCGGACTGGGGAAGTTCTGGACAAGTCTACTCATCTTATGCATGCACACAGAAATTAGAGATGTAAAGTAAAGACATTGTATTGTCAGACAGGTCAACAATGTTGTAATCTCCAATTTACAAAATCAAACCCTCTCTTTAACCACATAATGTCATATATATCTCCAAATATCCAAGAAATATGCTAACTGATAACGCCACCTAGTTTAGATGAGTTTCAGATCCAATATTTAAATCTGAAGTGATTACACAAGAAATGCTAATGCAATTTTAACAATAAGAAGATATGCTAAGAACAATCAACAGAGGGGAGTTGAGTTAGTCAACTGCTTACCAGATAAAAAGGACCGAATCCCCAGCAACAAGTCTTTTAGCACTTACAAACACACTCCAGCCTGTTGTAAGGAGGTGCCTTTTGGGCTGGCCTGAAAAGAACAGCCAAGAACTGTTAAATGTGTTATTATAGGAAGTCCTTTTATGTTTTTAGAATTAAGATCTCCAAAAAGTTCAGAACAACATTCCACTATGCATGACATGTAAATTCCTGCAATCCAAACAAGCAGCAAAGTATCCAATAAAAAACTTTAAGATGTGGATTTATAACAATCATGAGAATTCACTTAAATTTACCAATAGCATCCGCGCTGACATTTTCACTGTCAGATCTTCAAAAAAAATAAGCTCAAAATTCTACAAAGAAAGTAGACATAGAAAAGGCATACGGCATGTAAACAGGAGATGGAGTTGATCCTTAAAGATAAGAAATTAGGAGTACTTTTTATAAAAAATGAAACAAAACCAACTTCTCATGTATGCCCTCATCACCTTGAACACAATATATGAGATGACTATTGACATGCTAAGCCAACTTAGAGATCATGTGTGGTTGCTTAATTGAAAATGGCATTAACTTAAAATCACATAAACTAACGTACCGCGGAAGATATGCCTGAATTTCCATTCATTATCATGCAGATCCCTAGCAATCAACTCTTGAGCTGGAGGTTGCTGGGAAAAGTCCTGCAAGTAAAAACCCAAGATATTTCATGTCAAACTTTGACATAGTAAAACTATGTGCCTGTTCCACTGTTACGCAGAAGCTTTACCAAGGGAGGAAACACTTTTTCAGCCGCCCGACGAGGGACTGAGAATCCTCCATGAGTACTTGTGTCGCTGGCAGTCAGGGTTTTACAAAAGTAATTTGTTGGCTGTTTGCTGGGAGTGCCCAATTCTGCTGGAAGGTAGGCATCCTTTTGCTCTTGCTACAGAGGAAAGTAAATATGCAATTCAATTTATGTTAGCCAACAAATCAAAATACCAATAGTTAAGGACAATATGGCATACAGGACTCAGGGGTTGCAAGGTCATCTGTGCGTACACTTCATCTGTCTCGACATCTGCCTGAAATCAAGAAATTTTCTTAGCATCTATGCAAGAGCCAGTGGGACCATACAGAACAAAGAACTGTCAGTCTAAAATGCATCTTACATGCATGGTGACATTGTGAAGCTGACAGATAAGTTGTGGGGGTAAGCTTGGGTAGTTGGGGATATGGGCATCCACTTCCTTGTTGGTTGATGCAGCAACCTACATAAAAGAACAAAGATTTCAATTACATAAAGCAAAATGTGATATCCATGGATAAACTAACTAATAATATGGTTATGTAGAGGGAAGCAACACTGATTAACATTTTTTACTTGAATAGATGAAGAGACTTGATCAGCCTAAATAGCTATATAATCATCATAAATTGACTAAATGCTTTTGTTTGCTAGTGATCTGCAAATATTAAGACTTAAAAGTTTGGATAACCTAAGAGAATCCCCACCAAAGACATCTTCAGATCAAATAGTGGTGATATGCAATCACCCAAACATAATTGTTTACATGTAATATACGTATAATTTTGTGATGACCAAGAAGCAAGCCATGGCCATATTAATTAGATTACAAATCCTTACTTGCTCGCTATGCCCCTGGGGAAAATAAACAACACGGCTTCCGACAGCAGGTAGAGAAACAAGAGGACCCGCACATGCATGCCAAAGCTCAGAATTCAAAACCCTCTTCTCCCCTACAAAATGCAAAATTCAATCCACAATGATGTTAGGAAAAAAAGTTATATTAAAAAAAAAGGAGATGGGGAAGCTAATTTAACAAGATGCAACAGATTAGCCCTATGACTGATCATTGGAAAGGCTGAGAAAGAACAAAACAAAAGAATTCAAACATTCACATAAGCTCTCTAAAGATAAAGTTACCAAAATTGCAAAAGGAAATCCCACAAATTAAAGAGCTTAAATCCACTGTGCTTTTCAAGATCTCAATTTCTGTCCTTTTCCTATACTTCAGAGGAATAAAATTGTATCCTGATGTTCATAGTACAAATTTTATGCTTAAATCACAAATTCTCCCCTAAAACTCTCCCTAATCTTGAAGAAAAATGAATAGAGATAAAAATTCAAAGCAGAGAGAAAGAGCATCCCTTATATCCCAACAAAAAAATATATTAAGTAAAAAAAGAAAAAAATGAAAGAGGAAGAAAAAAATTTTGAAAGCAAAAAAATACTCACCTTCTTGTGTTTGAGGATTAAAACCAGCTGAAGAGAGCCTCATTATACCAGAGATTTACTTCTCCTTCAAAATTAAGTTTAGACCCACAACCAGAAGATCCAAAGCTTCTCTCTTAATCGCACCAATTAAATCCCAAACTAAAACAACCAAACCCCCAGTCAATAACAACTCTCTTCACTGGTTGCTTATCTCCACCCAATACCATGCCTTCAACTTTTTCCCTTCCCCTTTCAAAAACCCAATCTAGAGTTACCAACTTTGATGTCTACTTAAACCATCAAAGAAACTCAAAACTCAAATAATATTCAATGTAAAACTTCATTTGTAAATCTAACAACAAAAATAACCCCACACACGTAAAAAACCAAAGAACAATCCACTTCCTGAATCCTCAACCGAAACCAGTACTGCCACAAAAGATGATCGATTTCAGCCACATCCGGTCTCTATCTTCTTCACCCGCTACACCAAGATTCACCAGCTACTGAACAAAACTTCTTAAACAGCACAAATCTTCAACAATTAGAACACCACATTCCAGCTCCCAAAAAAAGCACCAAAATCCCAAACTTCTTAGTTCTCTGAAGAAAGTGCAGAGCTTGAGACCAGACCCCAAAAAAAGCCTAAAGTCCCAAACTCACAAAACAGCAATAGATCTATCTCACTTGCAAGTACAAAAGAACAGTGCTTTCCTTTGAGCTTTTTTTTGTTAAACCCAGATCTTACTTCAACAAAGGAGCAAAACCCAAAAAAGTACAGATTAGAAATTGAAGTACAAAGCACTGACAGAGCTAACTTGAAGCCAAAATGAACATGCAACAGCAACAAGAAAAGCCACTGCCTTTAAACATATAATATTAAGAAGATCTTTTACAATACACAAGCTTATAGTAGCCAGATAAAGACATAACAGTAAGTATTATACATATATTTATATGTATATGAAAGATGGGTATTATGGATTTTAGGCAGTTGTTTCCAGTAATGGAAATAGTAAGAGATAGTGGTGTGTGTTGGAGGTGATGGTTCTGCTTGCTGCTTGCTGCTGCTGCTGCTGACTACTTGCTACTAGTATCTTACTGCTGCTTTTCTCTTATTATTTTTTTCTTTTAACCCTTTCTTCACTCTCTTTTTATTTTGGCTCAATCAATGAACAAACCCAACCACCACTATTTTCCACTCTTTTTTATACCAAAGATCAAAAAAAAAAAAAAAAAAAGCAGAGACCCCATTGCAAGAAAGAGAGAGAGAAGTCCTTGTGTTAGAGTTTGTGTGTGTCAGATTTTCATTTTATATATACATATATATATATATACACATTTTTTTTTCTCTAAACTATATTTTCTTACTTTACTGTGACTTTTCAGTGTTGATTTCAGACCATTTGGGGAAAAAATTAGTTTAGCCTTCACATTTGAAATAATTACAGTACTATCAGTTTTTAATGAAAAATAATTTAAAAGGGATTTTATTTAAAAAATTTTGAGTTTGAGTAAAATTTATTATTTTTATAATAACTACTAATTTTGGTTTATTGAATTTCTAATAGTAAAAAATATTAAATTTTAATTTGTTTAATGTGAAAGAAAAAATTAAAAAATAATTAATTAATATTTATTGATTTAAGTGATTGTTAAATAAATTTTTGAATTCGAGTAATATATACTAAGGCTATGTTTGGAAAGAGAGGAAAATAAGAAAACAAAATAGAGAATAAAATATGAAGAAAAATGATGTTATTTTTTTTTCCTTATTTTTTTCTCTCATGTTTGGATTGAAGGAAAACAATATAGAAAGTAAGGAAAATGAATGTACTTTTTTTTATTGAAGAGATAAAATACTAAAAAAAACAAGAAAATAAATATATAATATATTATTATTATGCCATATACTAAAATAATAATACTTATTACTATCCTTTCTTTTCTCTATTAAAAATAAATAAGGGTAAAATTATAAAATTAAATATACAGTACATTTTTCACCTCTATTTTCTCTCTAAATTGGAAAGACAATGAAGTGAGAAAAATAAAGGCTACTTTCCTTCCTTCCTATATTTTTCTCCTAATTTCAAATAAGAAAAAGTAACATTCCTCCCTTATTTTTCTCATTTATATTCTAGGGTAAGGATTTTTGCACTCCTTCTCTTGATAATTGCACTCCATTTTGACTTTATTAACTATTTAAATGACCTAACTATCCTTAATTTAAAATAATTATGTACCTTTCACTATTAATATTAACTCAAAGAATTATTTAATTCATATAGATAAAAATCTAATAACTTCAATACAAATAATTTATTTTGATTTAATAATTTTTATATT
>CATIWK010558490.1:0-12964 GCA_949634005.1 Mallotus japonicus
AGTAGTAATACCTAATACTAATAGTAGTAGTAGTAGTAGTAGTAGTAGTAGCAATAATAATAATAATAATAATAATTAGAGAGTAATAATAATACTAATAATATTAAAGTAATAATAATACTAATAATAGTAGTAGTAGTAGTAGTAGTAGTAGGGAGTAATAACAATAATAATACTAATAGTAGTAGTAGTAATAATAATAATAATATTATTATTAATAATAATTAGAGAGTAATAATAATAATAATAATAATAATTATAGAGTAATAATAATAATAATAGTAGTAGTAGTAATATGTATGTATATATATATATATATATATATTTGTAAAAATCCGGTTCGGAACCGTTGAACCGGCGGTTCCGGTTCGAAACCGCCGGTTCACGGTTCAAAAAATTTTGAACCGAACTTGAACCGTGAGCAGTACGGTTCCGATTCAGTCCGGTTCCGGTTCAATACGGTTCCGGGCCAGTTCAAAAACGGGCCGGTTCAGGGCCGGTTCCGGTTCGGAACTGGCCCGTGGCCACCCCTACTTCCTGCTTTAAATTCAATTCTAACAACTTTAAATTCAGAAAACAAGATATATGAGACATGATATATTGAGGCCTGATCATTTGGTTACTGTATAGTCTAGAGATTTATAGCTCATTCAGAAACACAAAGTGCAATTTGTCAAGTGATTCCTATGAAGAGGCAACAGAAAAGAAAAAACATATAAACATGTTGGCAGAAACAATAGAGAACATTGTAATTATTGCAATGGGTAACTAAATATAAATATCATGTAATAATTTCTAAATATCTTCTAAGCCACGGCAACAGTCATTCAATGGCCTTCAATTTAACTTTGCAAAATGTTAATCGAAATTGTTCACATATCAATTGCTATTGAAGTAATAATTTGCACGCAAAATAATCTAACCATATGATACGATGTGTTGCAATGATGACATTTATCAGTCAGATTATTAATGCTAATAAATTTTAACTTAGTGACATTATTTTATATGAGCTGCTAAATTGAACAGTACCCAATTGACCAACATATGTACATGATAAAACTACACTTAATATACTACATTTTCATTGTTTTTGACGTTGCCCTTTATACCCTTATTAAAAAACAAAGAAACTTCCCTGAAAGTGAACATTTGTTGCCATTTTGTCCCTTGGAAAATTAGCAAGCATTACCATTTTGCTAACCAAAAAGCCATTCCCTAACCAACAAACAATTAATGTTATACTTGGATGCTTGAGGTGTAATGTTCTGATTCGCATGTGAAGCCGAAGAGGAGAATTGCAGCTTAGGTTTTAAAATTTGGAAATAAAAACAAAAAGGAAAGCAAGGCAAAATTAGAAGAAATAGTGGAGTAAGCAAGCTGCAAGTAGCATAGCATAACCACCCTAAAAAAAAAAAAAGGGACATTTGATGACATTGCTTTTAAAAAAAAACATGGAATCGGAGAGTCACGCATACATATGATATGCATATGAATATGAAAATGAATGTGCATATACAGACATTTTAGAAAGAAAAAACAGAAGTCAAAGTGTTTGATAATCGAGGTAAAGAAAGTCGTCAAAACAAAGAAAAAATTGCACAGAATTGCACAAAAAAAATTGACAACAAAAAATTGCACAGCAAACATAATAAGTGAACAAATTAACAATACAATGAAGAATCCAAAATCGAGAGAAATAGATACCTGAGAATTGAAGCGTTCACAATAAATAATGAATCACGAAATCAACAGCTAACAGATAGGAAGAACGAGGGAAGAATCAAAAGACAACAAAGGAAGTGAAGTGAAAAATCAAGGGAGAAAGAGAAACCAGAGAGTGATGAGACTGCGAGAACAGCAAGAGGGAAAGAAACTGGAAGGGAAGAATCGAGAGAAAAAGAAAAGAGAAGGGACGCAGCGCATCAAGAGGCCAAAAGTATATGGCGTTATGTAACATTGTAACCTAAGTTAAAACGACAGAGTTTTAAGAAATCGGTTTGGTTCGGTTAAATCACTTTTTTCACAATCATAACCGGTTCAGTTCGGTTCAAACCGAATAGCATAATTTTATGAATAGAACTGAACTGAACCAGTCGGTTAAGTTCGATTTTTTATTTTTCGGTTATTTTTTCCCACCCCTAAGTACCGGGTCTAAGAGAAAACTGAATAATATTATTAATTTCCATGTAAAAAGTGTTGGAGAGAGCCTTTACAATATAAAGGCTTTAGCTTTTATAACCCTTATAGCCTGACTAAACAAGGAAAGAACATAATTTGGAAACATACCTAATCTAGTTTAAGGAAATAAATCATAATAAAAACCGTTCTAACTTGGAATAAGGCAATAATCTACATCTAAGGAAATGGATAAGCCTACTGAAAACAGATGTCACCAACCATCTTACTATCCTTTACATCCAGATAAGTACATGGGCCATCCAGATGGGTCGGGCTTGTCAAAATCCAAACCTATTGGTCAGTACTAAGAAAGCCCAAGATTGCTTTATTAATCTTATCCATTTAAACAGACGAACGGGCCTTCAAGGATGAAATATCAGTACTAAGAAAGCTCAAGATTGCTTTATTAATCTTATTTATTTAAACAAACGAACGAGCTTTCGAGGATGAAATATATATATATATATAAAGAGGTGTGACCCATAAAATTGAATAATCTCAAACTGAGCATCATTGGTCTCATCTTCTAATAAATAGAATTTAAACTCTATACAAATCCTTTAATAAATAGAATTTAAATCTTACACAACTTGATCAAGTTTTATCTATTTTTTCTTGTATAATTAAATAATCTAATATTCAAGAGTTATGAAAAAGTAGAGTTTAAGACGGAATACAATACAAAAAATGAATTTTTGAAAATCTTTTACATAAAATTAGAAAATTTAATGGTGTTACACTTAAGGTTTTAGGAGAGAATAATGAAATATGAGGTGGGATACTTGTCAAATTTTGATCTTAATGATTTTAGAGCACAACATTTAATATATATAATAAAAATTAGAAAATTTAATGGTGTTACACATAAGGTTTTAGTAGTGAATAATGAAATATAAGGTGGGACATTGGATTCTACTTATAATTCTATTCAATTAGCATAATCTAGGGGTGTAAACGAGCCGAGTTTTGGCTAGCTCGGGCTTGGTTCGTTTATAATCAAGCCGAGCTCGAGCCCTTCTCATTATCTCACTTGGTGTTCACGAGCTGTTTGCGAGCTTAAACGAGCCTAAAAAATTTTAAAAAAATGCAAACTATAAATTAAAATTATACATTTAAAAATTAAAAATAAATTATTTATTAAATAAATTACAATATATTTAATAAAAATTATGATTTTAATCTAATAATATATTTTCTAAAATATTATTTACAATATGAATTTATATATTATATATTTAAAAAAAATTACTATACATTAAAATTACGAGCTGGCTCACGAGCTTCTATTCGAGCTTATATGCGAGTTTCACGAGCCAAGCTTTGTATAGCTTGAACTCGGCTCGTTTATTAAATGAGCTTAAATATAAGAGCTCGAACAAGTTTTATCGAGCCGAACATCGAGCTGCTTGCAAGAAGCTCGACTCGTTTATGAAAACAATCATTGATCCATATAGTTTTCTATTCATAGATGAATTATAAATAGGGTACAAGAGATAACTTTTGTTAAGGTTGTTACATCAGGTGGTTACAGAAACAGAATATATGATTACAGCAACAGAATATCTACATTTGAATATTAAAAATCATAACTAACGTGATCATCCTTTCACCCTCCCTCAAACTTAGCAGCTGTATCAAAGACGGTAAGTTTGTCTCGCATGAATAGAAACCATTACTTGAAAAGGGCCTTAGTTAACAAATCTACAATTTGATCCTTGGTATTGATATAGCGAACCTGAAGAGCACCTTGACTGACCTTGTCCCGAACAAAGTGAAAATCAATCTCCAAATGTTTGGAGCGGGAATGGAAAATTGGATTCATAGTTAAGTACATGGTAGATACATTGTCACACCATGTAACCAGTGTTTGAGAAGAATGAAACCTAATTTCTTTAACTAAAGAGTGCAGCCATAACAATTCTGAGCATGTGGTGACAAGAGCTCTGTATTTAGCATTAGTGGAAGATCGAGAGACCGTTTTAAGTTTTCTAGAGTCCCATGAGACAAGATTAGGACTGAGATAGATAGCAAAGCCTGTGGTACTCTTCCTATCCAGTAAATCACTGCCCCAATTAGAATCGGAATAAGCTTGGAGAATGGGAGAATTGGTTAGACGAAGTAATAAACCATGAGAAGAAGTGGCCTTTAAATAACGCAGAATTCTTTTGATAGTAACCCAGTGTTCGAGTCTCGGATCATGCATATGTTAGCAAACCCGATTAACAGAAAAGAGATATCTGGCCGAGTCATGGCTAAATATTGAAGTCCGCTAACTACACTGTGAAAAAGAGAAGCATCATGAAATTTTTCACCCTGAACACCATACGAACGAGTGACACTGATGGGGTTAGAAATAACATTAGCATCCTGCATTTGAGTTTTATGAAGCAAATCATTGATATATTTAGTTTGAGTTAATAAAAGAGGATCACCAGACCAAGTAGCTTCAATGCCCAAAAAATAGTGTAAGCGACCCAAGTATTTCAAGGCAAATTCAGATTGCAACGAATCGACAATAGAGGAAGTGAAGTTTTCATCATTGCTAGTAAGTAGGATATCATCAACATAAATCATGCAAAAAGCTATGAGCCCATTAGCTTTATAATAGAAGAAGGAATTGTTAGCTTTAGACCCATGAAATCCGAGAGTCTTAAGAGCAGTAGTGAGATGACAATACAATGCCCGCGGAGCCTGTTTGAGGCCATATAAAGAACGCCTCAATTTACAAACATAAGAAGGGTGTTCAAGATCAATATACCCTTAAGGTTGGCTCATAAAAACTTCCTCAGTTAAGTTGCTATGCAAAAAAGCATTGGAGACATCCAATTGGTGAACTTGCCAACGTTGAGAGATAACAATAGAAAAAAGTAAACGTACCATTGCAGGCGTTACCACGGGACTAAAAGTGTCTAGATAATCAATACCGAACTGTTGGTGAAAACCCTTTGCACTAATCTCGCCTTGTAGCGAGCAATAGAACCATCAGAATGCTTTTTAACCCGATACACCTATTTACACCCAATAACATAGCGAGCTTGTGAGCGAGGGACCAATTCCCATATAACGTTAGTGAGTAAAGCATCTATCTCCTCACCCATGGCTTTATGCCAATGTTCAATTTTGATAGCTTGAGAGTAGCAAGAAGGCTTATAATCATCAGCAACATGTGAAGAGAAAACGCGAGGTTTTAAACTGCCAGTTTTAGAGTGGGTGACCATTAGGTGCATGGAAGTAGTGTTAGACAGCAACGTCATATTTGAGGGAGGAACAGGAGAAAAAGACATAGTGGCCAATGGAAGATCTGTATTATGGGTGGTGGGAAGAGTGGAATTAAGTGGTGGTGGTAGAGTGGAAACTGATGTAGTGGAACGAGATAAAGGTTGAGAGAGGTTGGTAATTCGTTGAGGAAGGGATGTAGTAGGAAGTGTGGTAGTTGATGTTGAAGAGAATTCTAATGCTGACTTAAGATAAGCAAGTGGAGGAGGTATCAAAGTGTAAGGCATATCAGTAGGGTGGACAATAGATTGTCGAGTACCAGAGAACCTGTCACCATCTTTTGCAAATGGGAAAACCTGTTCATCAAAGAGAACATGACGTGAGTAATGAAATTTATTGGTCTGAAGATTAAAGCATTTATAACCCTTATGAATTGAACTATAACTAAGAAAAATACAAGATGTAGAACGTGGTGCCAATTTATTGGGAGCAATGGGATGAAGCCAAGGGTAGCATAAACAATAAAAAATTTTTTAGAAAATTGTAATCAGGTTTTTGATTAAATAAGACTTCATATGGGGATTTATGATTCAAACGAGGTATAGGTAATCTATTGATACTATATACAGTAGCTTCAAAGGCATGATCCTAAAAATGCTTGGAGACAGAGGCATGATGCATAAAAGCCAAGCCAATTTCAACTATATGGCGATGCTTTCGCTTAGCACATCCATTCTGTTCAGGAGTATAAGGACAAGAACTACGTTGGACAATCCCATTATCAGACAGATATTTTGTCAAAGCTTGAAACTCACCACCCCAATCGGCTTGGAAAGAATTAATTGAACGGCTAAAAAATTTTTCCACAGTGGTACGAAATTTAATGAAGCAATTTAATACCTCAAATTTAAATTTCAAAAAATAAAGCCAAGAATATTTGCTGTAATGATAAAAAAAAGAGAACATAATAGCATGATCCATTCAATGAATTAACAGGGGAAGGTCCCCATAAATCAGAACAAATAAGGTCTAAGGGTCCAGATGCCTTGAAAGTAGAAGAAGAAAAAGACAATTTGGTTATTTTACTAATGCTACAAGCATGAAAAAGGGAAGAAACTTTAGGCAATGAAAAAGAAATAGCAGAATCTTGTAAGGCTTTCTTGACGATAGATAATGACGCATGCCTTAATCTTGCATTCCAAGTTGAAAGAGATGTAAGATGAGCTTGAATGGATGGTGTAGTACGAATGGAGTCAGGCACCATGGAGTAAAGGCCATTAGCACTCTTGCCTTGGTAAAGTATGTTCATCGTGTGCAAATCCTTCACCAAAAAATAAGTAGGAAAGAATTCAATAGAAACTGAATTAGTGGTAGTGAAAGAGGTAATAGACAATAAATTTTCACAGGCATTAGGAACACAAAGAATATCATTTAAATTGAAAATTTTTCCATTTAATGGAAAAGAATTAGCACCAGTATGAGAGATCGGAAGGGTTTTACCATTGCTAACCATAACTTCCTCAGGGCCAGTGTATTCAGAATGAAGAGCAAGATTTTCCATATCTGTAGTAAGATGATGAGTAGCACCAGTATCGACAATCCATGGTTTTTATGGTTTGGTGGTGGAAGTATGAGCAGTCATATGTGTAGTCGGTGTAGGAGATGGGTGTTGACAGAGAGATAGACACTGACGAGAGACATGACCATGACCATAACAGTTGTAACAAGTTACTGTTGATGTACTGTGAGAAGAAAAGTGACCATAAGTTTCTTGTTGTGGGCGGGGAGAAAAGGAACTACGACCCCGACCATGGCCCCTACCTCGGCTTCGACCACGAGTAGAAAAATGAGCCGTTGGTAGAGAAATATCAGTAGAGATAGTTTCAGTTGAGAGCTGAATTTCTTCACTTAACAATAAGCCAAACAAATCATCAAAAGAGATAGAGTCAATCCTAGCCTCAAGAGCTCGAACAAAGGGCCTATAAACAGAACCCAAACCTGCCAAGATAGCATGAACAAAATCATCCTCTGACACTGGACTATTTAGAGCCGCTAGCTGATCAAACATTAATTTTGCCCGCTGCATGTATTTTTGAATGTTGTCATTGTCATGTTTTTAAGGTGTGCAGCTATGTTTTAAGTTGACGAATTTGAACTTTTGAGCCTGAAGCATATGCAGCGGCGAGCTTTTTCCAAGCGGCACAGGCTGTTGAAGCACCAACAATTTGAGGAAGAACAGTCTCAGATAGAG
The DNA here is from genome assembly GCA_949634005.1 of Mallotus japonicus. Taxonomy (NCBI): domain Eukaryota; kingdom Viridiplantae; phylum Streptophyta; class Magnoliopsida; order Malpighiales; family Euphorbiaceae; genus Mallotus; species Mallotus japonicus. The sequence goes on from CATIWK010558490.1 coordinate 7,649, forward strand.
AACTCACTATCCAACTAAGAAAAATTTGATCCCTGCTGAACCAAGTGAGAAAATCGGGATTCGATGTTTGATCTGTTTTGAACTCAGACGGTGGTGGACTGCATCTATGTGACACATCATGTTGTAACCTCGTAGTAATGGCAGTATTTGAGTTTGCCATAGCAAAAAATTAGTGGATGTGATTTTTAATGATAACTGATGACCTACATTAGGGAAAATGACAGGTAACAAATTAGATGAAGAAGCAGGTACAACTTCGGTAGTGGTAGAACTAGAAGTCGACATGATAAACAGAAATAAATTTGAGCTTTTAGTTGTTAGACCATAGTGAGCTCTGATACCATGAAAACAATCATTGAGCCATAGAGTTTTCTATTCATAGATGAATTATAAATAGGGTACAAGAGATAACCTTTGTTAAGGTTGTTACATCAGGTGGTTACAGAAACAGAATATATTGTTACAGAAACAAAATATCTACATTTAAATATTAAAAATCATAACTAACGTGATCATCCTTTCAGTTTACACCCCTATCAGAATCACAAAAAAAAATTAAAAATAGGATGTATAATATGAAATTTCTGTATAAGCAAGAATTGAAAATTAACACAATTAAAGAATAGATGAAATACTGTAAAATTTTTTTTTTTTTTAAATTGTTCATTCAATTTATTTCAAAGAAATCTTATCTTGCTTTCACCAATAAATAGAACTGAGGTTTATCATATTCGTTATTTGTGTATCAAATTTATGGTTTCATTGGTGTAGATCCCATCACCTTTTTATCGTACTGCTAATTCTAAGGAATGGATGTGTCCACTTTACCTAATAGGTGCCTGGACTATTAGGTGCCTGGAATGGATGTGTTCGAAAAAAAAAAAAAAAATAGGTGCCTGGACTCTTTCCATCGAATTATGGATGTCGTATAATAGTCATTGGATACGTCCATCAGGCTGAATGCATGGTTTTTGTATTATTCCGTAACCATTTGATGCGATTGATGTAGCAAATTTAAGGGAGGGCGGAGTTGTGGTCCAATCTCGCGATGTGCTTGAATCATGGATGGGCATGCATGCTGTCCTGTGTCAATGACCGCCAATATGGATGTCATTACGATCATGGGATCCCAGTCCAAGGTTTTGTGCAGATTACGATTATTTGTGACATATTGTCTATAGCTTTTTTTGAAAGCAGTTAATGTAAAAAGTGATGTTTCATATCATATGTGGACCTTATTATCTAAAAAATTGATACTAAATGTATGTTTTTCTAAATTATTTTGTTAAAAGAAATGTCAAAATGATTTATATATTAATGGATAATAGTATAAATGATTTAGTTTCAATTTAACATAAATTATTTAAACACCTTCAATAATATTGAAAAATATTTATAAATTATATTTTAACTTTTTTTTGAGGAAATAAATTATATTTTAATTTCTGCTAAAAAAAATTATATTTTAATTTAATTTAAGCGTTTAAATGATTAGTGTATAAACGTATAGAAAAAATTTGATAAAAATGTCAAATTTAAAGAGCAAAAAAATGTACTAAATCTAAAAAATTAAAGAAGTATTCAGCATAGTTACCTTTTATAATTGATCTTACCTTTTATAATTGATCATTCCTTTTTGTTTGCTTAGGATTTCCTCATATTGGGGTAAAAATAATAGGGATAATATACTAATTGGACCCTCAACTTTACCATGAGATTTATTTTTGACTTTAATATATTTTTTTTGGTTCTAAGTGGACCATAATCTTTGAAAATTGAAACATATTGGATCATTGTTCAAAAAATTGTTACAATTAAGTTCTAAAAATAAAAAAGTGTAACTTTAATGTTGATAAATAAAAATTAGCTTGAATAATAATGCACATTGATGAAATTATTTTCAAAATAATATTTATAAAATGTTTAAATTTTTTAAAAAACTTTAAGTTTATAGAAATAAATTTTTATATTTTTAAGAAATTAAAAAAAAAAAAGTTAAAAACTATTTTTTGTAGATCGAAAAATTTTAAATTAGAATCAAGTAATATACGTTTAATAAAAAAGAATTAAAATTTTCTATACACATAATATTTTATAAAATTTTTAATTTATAGAAAATTTTAAAACATTAAAATTTTTTTAAAATTACTGAGCGTATAGAAAATTTTTAATTCTTTTATATTAAATGTATATGGCTTAATTGTAAAATTTAAAAACTTTTAAATATATAATTTTTAACTTTTTTATTTTTCATAAAATATTAAAAATTATTTTAATAAACTTAAAAATTTAAAAAACTTCATAAATGTGTATTTTAAAAGTAATTTCATTGTTATTCAAATTAATGTTTATTAATTGATGTTAAAGTTAAACTTTTCTTTGATTTTTAGGAGTTAATTATAATAATTCTATGCATAAATGTATATTTAAAAATGGTTTTTATAAACTTAAAAAATTTAAAAAATCATAAATGTATATTTTAAAAATAATTTCATCAATTCTCATTGTTATTCAAATAATTTTTATTAATTAATGTTAAATTTAAACTTTTCTTTGATTTTTAGGACTTAATTATAATAATTCTTTGAAAAATGGTGCAATATAATTCAATTTTCAAAGATTAAGATCCAATTGGGACTAAAAAACATTAAGGTCAAATATAAATATCGGGTTAAAGTTGAGGGTCCAATTTATACCTTATCCTAATATAATATATTTTACATTCGGTTGGAAGGGTTTTAACCCTCTAGTTTGGAATTTATAGTGCAAGCTTATCTAAAAATTATTATTAGAACCATTTTTTTTTTCAATATGATGTCTAGATTTTATTAAAATAAAAAAATAAGATAGTTAAAATACAATATGAATCCAAAATACAGTTAGAAAGTTACAAATAATTGTACAAGAAAAATATAATAATTCAATTAAAGGTAAAATGTGGGTATATTCTCTTATAAATAACAACATATATAAAAACAACACTTGATGAAAATCCACAATTCTCTACTCCTGCATGTATATCAAATATCGCCTTCAAGCACTGATCTAAATTATAATTTCTTCTTTCAAATAGACTTCTTCCAGTTTCAGCCCTTAAAATCTTAAAAGAAATTCAGTCAAAAAATTACTTAAGAGGAGTAAAAAACTAAAGTGAAACATTGATCTATATAGATATGCACTTATTTTTTTAGGGGGGTCAGAAATTGAAAAATTTCCGAAATCACATTAAATTTCAAAAATTATAAAAATATAACTTCTAGTTTTTTATTGGTTCATTTTTTGAAACAGATGAGTGTCGGTTTTTTTTCTATGAATTAAAAAAATATTTAACATGAATTTTTTCTCGTCCTACCAATGAAATGTTATAGAAAAAATAAGCGGTGATGGTTGGGTTTTTTTTTTTTAATAAGTGATGTTTTACCTATTAGTAAAACATTAACTGTATTGACAAAATATTAATGAATAAGTAATCTAATAATACCATTCAAGTGGTAAGAGTGGTGCTTATGACCCTTGGAAGTCATGGGTTCAAGTCCTAGGGACAACGTTCCTAGATATTTAATTGTTGAGCTATCCACCTTATACTGGTTAGTTGCAGCCACGAGATCGGCTCCATTTAGAGGTTGAGGGTTCAAATCCCCTTTCTCCCCTCACCTCTAAAAAAAAATAATCTAATCATCACGTTTTTGCTTCAAGAGTATGATGTGATGCGTGCCAGTGGGTTGGCAAATCATCATCAATTTAAAGCATGTCCATGTGAAATGCAAGGAACAATCCAAGAAATGGCATGATCAGGATGTGGCAAAAAGCCATATACTTAACAATTCAAGATGTAGAGCTCTAACTTGCATGTGCTGGTCACTTGTCAGCAGGTAAGTATCAAAAATTATTGAGGTAGGAAAAGAGCAATTGGATTTCTATACAAAGAAGACCACTGGCAGGTTATCCTAATGCTAGTCCCCAAAAATTAATAAATAAAAACTAAATTATATTATTTTTTGAACGTACAAAAAACTTTCTTCAACTAAGTAAAGAAATAAAAAAAAAAAATCATAAACTGATACAAATTATACAAAGTCATGCAAAACTAGAGCTACTAGCATCAAAACCTAAGTTCGTGGACCCACATCAGAGAAACAACCATGAAAAAAACCCTCCAAACATGAGTTGAAAGTACCCTAGATTTTTTTTTTTTTTACCAAAGTAGGGAGGTGGATGGTGGGTCTCGAACCTGAGACCCACTGTATGTTCCTCAACAGCCTGACCATCAAAAAAAAAAGAAAGTACCCTAGAATTTGGTTAGTAAGAAAGTGGCTTACCATTTAAAAAAAAAAAACATTTTGAGCTACAGAGTTAATTTTTGTTTAATATAAAAATAAAAATATCTTGTATGGCAGGCTGTAGTTGTAGTTGGATCACTTTTTTTCTTTTTCATTTTCTGTAATTTTTTTTCACACTTACTTTAACGCTTTTCAGCTTCACTTTTTTTTTTTTCATTTTTACGGTTTTCTTTGATTTTATTTTTGTTTTTCTTCTTGTTGTTATTATTATTACAATTATTATTTCATAACTATTTTATTTTGATATTATTATTCATTTATTCATTCTTCTTCTTCTTCTTCTTCTTCTTCTTATTATTATTATTACTATTATTATTTTATAACTATTTTATTTTGATATTATTATCCATTCTCTTATTTTTATTTATTTTTTCTATTTATTTTTTCTTTCACTGCTTATTTTATTTATTTATTTATTGTTTTTTAGTTGTTTTTAGGTTTTTTTTGTTTGTTCGTGGTTTTTTCTTTTTTCATTTGTACAACTTTTTTGGTTATTTTTGTGGTTGTTTTGGCTATTGTTTTTGGTTTTTTGTTGATTCAGCTTTAAATTTTATGAGGTTGTCTTGCTATGGTTGTTTTAAAGGTTTTTTTTTTTAAAATAACCATAAAACAACCATGAAAACAATTAAAAAAAAAACCCAAAAAATTGAAAATGAACAAAGAAAAAATTAAAAAATTAAAAAAAAACCTAAACAACCACGAAACAAACATTTTTTGGTTGTTTTTGGTTCCTGGTTATTTTTCCAATTGTTTTCTATTTTTTTTGGTTCTTGGTTGTTTTCTGGTTTTCTTCGAAACAACCATAAAAATAATAAAAAACAACTAGAAAAATAACCATAAAATAACTACCAAATAAGCTCAAAAAACTGAAAATGAACCAAGAAAAAAGCAAAAGTATTGAAAAAATAACCTAAACAACAACAAAAATAACCACAAAAAACACAATGAAAACAAGCTCAACAAACTGAAAATAAAC
>CATIWK010558707.1:0-12314 GCA_949634005.1 Mallotus japonicus
TTAAAAGGTTCCAAATGACGAATTAAAAATTGGATATGATAATGAAATTTGATTAAAAATTTAGATACCACCATTAAAAATTATGTGATTGTCTCCTATTAAATCTACTTTCTCAGGTATCCTTTCAAATGAACAACTCATTAGACGTCAAATCTAATATATCCATTTTTAATTTTAATTTTAAAATAAAAATAAAAAATAAAATATCTGTTCATTAAAATCTCAAAAAATTAAGTTTCACTTAAATAAAATTTCAAATATTGAATCACCATGTCATCAAGAGTTAATGGTTTTTTTTTTTTTTTTGATGAAGTTGTTTGGGTTTTTTAGTTCATAAGCTATATATATATATATATATATATGAACACAATGCTCCAAACTAGAAATTGTGAGATTTTTCCAAACTAGACGTTGTACATAATTTGATTGAAGCATCAACCAAAAAAAGTGTGTACCATATGTCAAGAAAAGCAAAAATTTCACCAAATTATTTTAGAAAAGTCTATACTAAATTATACGTTGCCCATTGACTTCCATAACTTGTTTTGATCTGAAAGTTTCACAACATTAACCATTCCATTGGACATGAATCAATAATCCAAAGAAGCTGCAAATGGTCTGAAGGTGTTTAGCTTGCTATTAGCTACAAGTCTATCAAAATCAGTCAACTATAGAAGCCAGCTATTGCTAGGGAGAGAATGGTTTAGACACCTTTTCTCTCAGAAGTATTCTGAATTTTATTTGATTTTTGGAATTAACTTTCACTTAATTTACAAGAAGAGGCTATTTTCATTGTGTAGCAAATTAGTGAATCGTTTATTTGATCTTCCCATAAATTAAAAAAAAAAAAAGCTTAATTGTGTACAAAATTGATATTTTGGACTTTTCGCAAATTTAGCTCTTTTTTTTTCTTTTAGAATTTTAAGATAAATGTCCCAATATGAACACAATGCTCCACACTCGAAATTGTCGACATTTTCCCAAACTAGACGCTGTACATAATTGATTGAATAAGACGTGACGTGAAGCATCACCCTATAAAAGTCTTAAGTCTTTGTCAAAAAAAAAAAAAAAAAGTCTTAAGTCTACACCACTACCACATAATTAAAACTCTTTTTTTTTTCTTTTTTTTCAAGTATGTTTTGAACTTATCTTTTTTTTTTTTTTTTTCAAGTTAGGAAGCCAACGTTTAGTAAATGATAAAAGCTTCCTGTGTTCTTTTATATCTATAATATATAAATGTACCAAAGAGGAAGACAAGCAAAATTATTAATTAATTAGCCTTTACTATAAAAATTGAACACTTCATTCATTTGTATATAAAAATTAACTATTAAATTAATTAAGATATAATTCTAATTTAATTGAATATATATTTTCTATTTTAATTAGATTAATTTTTATTGTATTTCTAAAAAAATTTAATTCATTAAATTTAATTCTAATGTAATTGTATGTATCTTTCTATTTTAATTAGGTTAATTTATATTTTATCTATAATAAAAATTAGATTAATTAAAATTTTAGTTGTATTTTTATTGAAAATATTTTTTATTTTAATTAGATTTGCTTCTATTTTATTTAATATAAATGAAATTAGAAAATTCATCACTCTTATTAAAATTTATGAAATTTAAATTAGAAAATATTTTTTATTTTCAAATAATAATTTTCAACAAAATTACATCTAAATTTTTAATTCATTTGATTTTATTGGTGAGAAATAAAAGTTAACCTAATTAAAGTAGTAAAAATACTTCCAATTAAATTAGAAATAGATGTTAATTCATTTAATTTTGATGTTAACATTTAAAAATAATCTAGTTTTGATGTTAATGTTAAAAATGTCAAAATTAACCATAATAATCTAATTTTAATTAGTTTAATATTTTTTCGACATTAACATCAATATTTTCTATTTTAACATTTTTACTTATATAATAACCTAACTTTTTCAATATTTAAAGCAAAAAAAAAAAAGTTAAAAAAATTGAAAAATGATAAATGTTTGTTTAAACAGAAAACCTATTAAAATTATAATGAATTAAAAATCAATTAAATTTATAATATTGCATAGCTATATAAATAAAACAGTGCTTATATTATTTTTAGAAATTCTACTAAAATTTAATAAGGAAATGACTAACTTTAAATTAGCTAAATTTTATTTATCAATAATTAATTATTTTTTGAACAGTATCAATAATTAATTATAGTCATAATTTTTTAAAAACGTTAGTTCATAGATTTTTTTGTTATATAAACATAAAAAAACTTTTATGATTTTCTATTAAATTTTAATAAAAATTAAAATTAAATAAACCAATATTCATAGTCTAATTATTAATTTTTTTTTAAAATGGTGGATAAAATATTTTTAGCGTAAAAAAATTAACTTTATAAAATATTGAAAACTATGAAGTGTAATTGTTTTTTTTAAAAAAAAGTGATGTTTAATGGAGATAAATTAATACAAATAGACACTAAAACTAAATAGATTAAGATGGTGTTTGGTTCACCTGTTTAAGATAGCTGATAGAGATTCTCATCCAACAGTTGTGTGAAACCTATTTGTTAAGAATTAACAATCGACAACTGATAGTTGATCAAATTCCAAATTATTGCGGATTATATCAGCTCTATTTTGTAGTTTTTTTGAATCCGCTAATTATATAATTTATATTTTGACAAAATTAGTCTCTTTATTAGTATGAACATCTTAATTTTTTTCAATATTAGTTTACAAATATAACTCTTTTTTGAGTGCATGCGGCGGGAAATTGTTTACAAATATAACTCTTATTTTTTTTTTTCAAAATCAGTTTACAAATATCAAGAATTTGAGTGCATGCTGCAGGAAATGGAAGTACTTCTCTATCAATACCTTGTTGACATTGTTTTTTTTTTTGCTTTTTTTTTTTTTTACTTGCGCACGAGGTGTCATGGATGGGCCCCAACTATGAGCGGCACCTTTAAGCCATGTCCACATCCAGACTAATCCCCGCTTGAGCGTGGTAGGACCTTTGTGGGGTGGTAGAGCTCTAGCCCCGAGTTTTAAACGGTTGCATACAGAGGCGAAGGTGCTACTCGAACCCACGACCTAAGTGCTAATTAGGGCTGTTAAATAGGATTATCATGACGTAGAGTTCAAGCACATGTTCTTGTATAGATAGGGGTGTGCATTCAGTCGGTTCGGTCGGTTTTGGGGTATTTTCTAACCGAACCGAATTCACCGAACTTACCAAAATTAAAACCGAACCGAACAGAACCAAAAGTGAAATCGAACCGAACCAAACCAAACCTGACCAAAACCGAACCTAACCAATCAAAATTTTTCAAATATATCAATTATTTTAATTTTTTATTACATTATTATAATATTTAAAAATTAAAAAAATCATTAAAATTCGATCAATTCGGTTAACCGAATTTTTTTAGTAGAAAATCGAACCGGTTCAAAAAAAACGAAAAGTCTATTCTTATAAACCGAACCAAATAGGGTCGGTTCGGTTTTTGGTTCGGTCAAATCGAAAGGTTTGCACACCCCTATGTATAGACCCTTGATCTAATTAATACTCTTGCATTATATTTCACTTGCCTAAATGAAACATCTCCGGTATTATTATTATTATTATTATTATTATTATTATTATTATTATACTTTTTTTCGTTGCAGACCACCCGGTATCCGGTATCCCATAGGAGCCAACTAATCCGGATTCGATCTAGGAAGGATCCCGAAGGCCAACAAAGGTCTACCTCAAGAGTTTTAAAGTAGCTGCATATGCAGAGCTCGAACCCGAGACCTCTGGTGAAGCTGGAAGAATTCCTTGCCAATTCATCCACATCCTCTTGCCTAAATGAAACATCTCCGGTATTATTATTATACATTTTAGTTGTATATAAACATATATAAAAATAATAAATTATGTCCATAATGGTCAATTTATATACTAACAACAACAGTTTAAAAAAAATTCACAAAATACTACTATCAATCAGCTATCAGCTACTAACTATCAGCTGTTATGATCAGTTAAACTAAACAGCCCTAATTTTTTTAAGAAAATAGTAGTTTTAATATTTTAGAAAAGCAAGAAAAACAAAACTTTCATAACAAAATATCAAGTCAATTTAGAAAAGTCTACACCACGTATCTCTCAAAATTTCACCACACTGTATATACGTTGCGCAATGACTTCCATTCTATTAATGAATGTTTCAGAAACCATAATTTTCTTTTGCTTTCAAGATTTTCCCAAACTAGACGTTGTGAAAAGTGTTAAAAGACATGAAGCATCATCCAAGAAGCTTCAAAGCATATAAGGATGTTATGGCTTGCCAAAGCAAATTAAAAAAGTGTACACCAATTTTGTCTCTCAAAATATCCGCTCTCTTGCTAAAGCTTGTTTTGCTCTCTTGATAGAGCTTGTTCAGTTCGTTGTGATCATCAGTTTGATTCACCAGATTCAGTTCTTGATCCCAACTTTTTCTCCTTTTCTCTTCTCTCTTAGCCTCTTATCATACCATTTTAGCCGTCTGATTTCTCCTCTCAGTTCAAGCTGTCGGCTTCGTCTCCTCTGTTCCCTTTCTCCCCCAGATTTGTTCCCATTGTAGGTTCTAACCTAGCCTTTCCCCTTCCCCTAGCCCAGCCTTTACCCTTCCCTTAGCTCTATCATTTTCCCTCACCATTCGTTCCTATTCCCCCTCTTTCCATTTTTGACCTGTAGATCTGTGGCTTCTATTCCCTTTCTTAGTTGAGACTCCCTGACCTCTTCTCGCAGCTGGGGTCTCTTCCTCAGTGGGTCATTTATCAGTGTTCAGTTTCCCCACCAAATACCATGTATCTTCTTAGTTGGAACCTCCAAGGGCTTGGCAACCCTTGGACGATCCGCTCTCTCCTTTTTATTATGAAGACACACTACCCTTCTATCATTTTCCTAATGGAAACCATACTAATGTCTGAGGATTGGAGTTACCTTAGAAGGAGATTTATCAATTTTAATTTGTTCTTTGTGGATTCTAAAGGGCGCAGCGGTGGACTGGCCTTGTTATGGAGGAATGAGTGTGAGGTGGATATTGTTAATTACTCTGCGAATCATATAAGCTTCAGTGTTAAACAGGAATCAGGGATGTCTGAATGGCGAGGTTTCGGGGTGTATGGCTATCCGACATCTGGAGATAAGAACCTTACTTGGAGCCTGGTTTCCTCTATTGTGCCGATGGTAAAGGGACCTTGGATTTATTTGGAGATTTTAATGAGGTTCTGAGCAGTTCAGAAAAGCAAGGAGGTCTTCCGATTAATTACTCTTCAGTGCAGGCTTTCCGCCATTCCCTTATCAATTGTGGTTTAGATGATTTGGGTTTCTCGGGGAATCCTTTTACCTGGTCCAACGACAGAGGAGGCAAGGATAACATTCAAGAAAGGTTGGATAGGTTTTGTGGTAATGCTGATTGGTATGACTCCTTCCCTAATTATTCTGTTACTCATCTTCAATCGTCTACTTCGTACCATGCTCCCATCTTACTGCAACTATCTAGCTCTCAAAGTAACAGGAGGAAAACCAGTAGAGTATTTCGATTCGAAGCCATGTGGGCCAAGCATGATGACTGCGAAATGGTGATTCGGGATTCTTGGACCATGACAAGTAATAGGGAAAGAAGAGTATCCCTTTCTGCAAAACAGACATCTTGCTTGCAAGCTCTCCGATCATGGAACTCATCAGTTTTTAGGCATGTGGGGAGAAGAATCAAACTCCTGCAGGCCAGGATTAAAGACATTGAATAGTATCCTCCCTCCGTCAAAAATATTAGAGAAATGTGAAAGGCCAAAAAAGAACTCAATGTCGTTTTAGCTATGGAAGAGACGATGTGGCGGCAACGATCTAGGGACTTATGGCTTACGGATGGGGATCGCAACACAAATTTTTTCCATAAAAGAGCTTCGACTAGAAGGAAAATTAACTTCATTCATAAACTTAAGAATTCTCGAGGTCAGTGGGTGGAAGGCGATGACCGCATAGCTTTGGTTGTGTCTGAGTACTTTCCGGAATTGTTCTCCTCTCAGGGCCAGCGGGACTTCTCCATGGTGATCCATTCTATTTCCTCTCGGATATCCAGCTTTCAAGCAGAGGATCTGGCGAGGCCTTTGGAAGAAAAGGAGATATTGACGGCTTTAAAGCAGTTGAACCCAGTGAAATCCCCAGGGCCAGATGGTCTTCCTGGTCTATTCTACTCTAAGTACTGGAATATAATGGGAGTGGATGTCAAAAATATGATTATGGAGTTCTTTATAACAGGCACCTTACCTCCTGAAATTAACTCTACCTTTGTGGTGCTTATTCCTAAATGCAAAAATCCAAGTTCGGTGAAAGACTTCAGGCCGATCTCGCTCTGTAATGTGGTGTATAAGATGATTAGCAAGATATTATCGAATAGAATCAAGAAGGTGCTCCCAACAATTATATCCGAATCTCAAAGTGCCTTTGTCGAAGGAAGGCAAATTCTTGATAATTCTCTTCTAGCCCATGAGGTTTTCCATTACCTTAAGAGTAAAAGGTCGGGATCGAAGGGCTATATGGCTTTCAAGCTAGACATGGCGAAAGCGTATAATCGCATGGAATGGGATTTTGTGTTGGCAGTTATGTCCAAAATGGGATTTCCGGATCACTTTGTGAGTTTGGTCGGTGCTTGTATTACTTCAGTGACTTATTCTTTCCTAATTAATGGTAATCCGAAAGGAAAAGTGGTCCCTTCCAGGGGATTGAGACAAGGAGACCCCATCTCCCCTTACTTGTTCATTATTTATGCAGAAGTGTTTTCCTCTTTAATTAGGAGAGAAAGTTCTACATACAGATTGCATGGTATCAAAATTGGTAGACGGTGTCCTGAGTTATCCCATTTATTTTTTGCAGACGACAGCGTCATATTCTCTCGAGCTACCTTATCTGAGGCCTCTGTCCTAAAAAACATGTTTGCTTTATATGAGATGGCTTCTGGTCAGCTTTTGAATTTGGATAAGTCAAAAATTTCTTTTAGTTCTAACCTGCCAAATGATAAATGTAGGTTGATTTCTAATTTCATGGGAATTAAAGTTGTGCCCAGACATAACAAATACCTAGGTCTTCCTACGGTTTTTGGTAGATCTAAGAGGGCGATTTTCTCTTTTATTAAAGATAGGGTATGGAATCATTTAAAAGGATGAAAGGAGAGGTTCCTGTCAGCAGCTGGAAAAGAAGTGCTCATTAAGTCCGTGATTTAAAGTATCCCTACTTACTTAATGAGCTGTTTCAGACTCCCAGAGTCTTTATGCAAGGAGCTCCAATCTCTAGTGTCCAATTTTTGGTGGGGAAATAATGGGAAGGAGAGACCCATTCACTGGCTCAGCTGGAAGCGTCTTTGTTTCTCTAAAAGGGACATGGGATTGGGTCTCAGATGCTTTTGGTCATTTAATGAAGGTCTCCTAGCTAAACAAGCTTGGAGATTACTGATCAGGCCTGAATCTCTGTGTGCAACAGTTCTTAAGGCCAAGTATTTCCCTACGAGTGATCTTTTGGATGCCAAAAGCTCTACTACTACTAGTTTCACTTGGAAAAGTATAATGCAATCGCTGCCTCTTCTGAAATCTGGCTTAGTTTGAAAGATTGGAAATGGTCAAGATGTTGCTATTTGGAGTTCTAAATGGGTGTCGGGCCTTCATTTACAGAAAATTCTTTCACCCATTCCCCCTGTTTGTTTGGCTTCAGACTCCCGTGTCTCAGATCTCATTAATCCGGAGTCTATGAGATGGAACATCCCGCTTATTCGGCATTTGTTTCCTGCCCATGAAGCAGATCACATCATCAGTATTCCTCTCAATTCGTCGACGCCAGCTGACTCTAAATTTTGGTACCCGGAGAAGCTTGGTAGCTTCTCAGTTAAGAGTGCTTATCACCTTGCTTTCCAGAATCATATTGAATCACATTCCCTTCCGAGTTCTTCGAACCAGTATCCATGGAATAAAATATGGAATTTGATCATCCCTTCTAAGGCTAAAATTTTTATATGGCGAGCTCTCCATGGATGTCTCCCGATTCAAACTGAGCTGCAGAAAAGAGGTATGTTTCCTAGTTCCTCATGCCCCCATTGCAGTGATCGGGAATCTATTTTCCACGCTTTGGCTAGTTGCCCTTTCACTAGAGCGGTTTGGTTTTGTTCCCCATTGGGGATCCGTCATGACTTCTTTCAGCTCAATCACTTTGTTGATTGGTTTTGGCATTTGATGGGAATTCGATCGAAGCATGAGATGGAAATAATCTCGATGATAGCATGGCAATTGTGGAATGCCAGAAATTTTAAAGTCCATAACAATGTGGACCAATCTGTCTCAGAGGTAGCAGCCAGTGCAGTTCGGATTTTAAACTCTTTCCAATCTATTCGGTATAGGGATCTTGGCTCAAATAAGAAACATCCCTCAGTGTGGAATCCTCCAGCAGCTTATCGTTGGAAAATCAACGTGGATGCTAGTATTTGTGAAGCTTCGGGTGGAGTAGGAATAGGTTGTGTTATCAGGGACTCGCTTGGTTCGGTGGAGATCTCAACTGGTCGTCACTTGTACTGGGTCTGGCAGATTGCCATAGCTGAAGCTAATGTTATTCTCTTTGGCCTATCCCTTTCTCTTCAGCATGGTTTTCGTTCTGTTGTTGCCGAGAGTGACTGCCTGGAAGTCATTAACATGCTTCATGATCCTGATAGAGTGTTAGCTCCTCTGGCTTCTTCCCTACAAGAGATTCTTAGTCTGGTGCCTGGTTTCTGTTCAGTGTCGTTTTCTTTTGTGGCTCGGACTAGAAACAAAGTAGCACATCATTTAGCTTGTAGAGCTAGGTCCATTAATTCTCAAGAGATATTGTATCACTCTTGCCCTCCTAGTGTTCAAATGTTTGTTCAGGAGGATTGTTCTTCTTTAGTTATCTAATGCAGTTTTCCTTTTCATCAAAAAAAAAAAAATCTCCCCAAATCATACGTTTCACCTTGACCACCTCTTTAACTTATATTGACCTGGAATAAAGTTTCACAACATCAGTGATTCCATTGGAAATGAATCAATAATCCAAAGAAGCTGCACATGGCCTGAAAAGCTACAAGTCTAGCAAAATCAGTCAACTAGAGAAACCAGTTATTGCTATGGATAGAATGGTTTAGACACCATTTCTCTCAAAAATATTCTAAATTTTATTTGATTTTTGAAATTAACTTTCACTTAATTTATAAGAAGAGAGTTATTTCCATTATGCAGCAAATTAGTTGTTAGTTTATTTTATCTTTCTATTAATTTTTTTTTTAAAAAAAGCCTTATCGGTGTGGAAATTTTGATATTTTCGCCTTATTGCAAATTTATAAGAATTGATATTTTTTTTAATTTTAATATAAATGTCCCGATTTAATAATTTATTAGTAAATAGAATTCACCATTAAATTTGGTTAAAATTGAGTGTGGAGGTGTTAATACAACATCCTAGTTGACATTATTGATATAGGTTCTATTGCCACATGAACTTCCTATTTATATAAAAAGACTAACTATTTGTAGCAAATTTGTTCTGAATTATTTATTACTTTTTATGATTAAATATGTAAAATTTACTAGTTAATTATGATACTTGAATTATTTATTATTAAAATATAATTTTTTTGAATATATCATTCATTTAATTTGAAATATATCAATTAGATGATAATTTAATTAATAAATAAAAATAAAAATATTCACATGATTAATAATAAAATATATTCTTAAAATTTAATACATATATATTGATATTTATAAGACGTTGAAAAATATTAGACATGTATTAAATTCAAGTGTTTAAAATTTAATAAATAATATAATACTAATAATTTTTAACTCATGTATTAATATTTAATTTTAATAATATTTTTAGTTATTGTATTATTTATTAAATTAAAGCACACGAATTTATCTAATACATGTATTGATAATTTCTTTTACCTCTTATGAACATTAATATAAGTATGGACATGTATTTAAGTTTAATAATATTTTTTGGTTATAATCATGTGAGCATATTTTTAAAATTACTAAAATAATTCAACTAAATTTAAATTCTAAGAATTATAAATCTTGTCAACGTTCTCTTATCTAATTGAGATGTAGGTCATCTATTTCTATTTCTATATATATATATATATATATATATATATATATATATATATATATATATATATAATTGTTAAAAAAATATGAATGAAAAAAATAAATACACTATAAAATTTTAACTAGTAAAAAGGACACATTAGCTATTTAGAATATAATAAAACATATTCATGCATATAAATAATTTACCATATTTAACCAAATAATTATTGTTCAAAAAGTTATGTTATATACAATTTTAAGCAAATGATTGGTATATTATTACTAGATTGGTATTTACTATGTTCATACATGTGCATCTATATAAATGAAATTAAAAATTATTAGATTAATTTTTATTTAATTATAGTCATTGATATACTATAGTGTAAATATACGTATTTACACTCTAATATATATTAAAAATTATTAGATTAATAGTTATTTAATTAAAATTGTTGATTACTTCTTGTATATTTACACTGTAATAAATATCAATGGCTATAATTAACTAAAAATTAATACAATGATTTTAATTTTGTAAGTATAAATACGCATATACATATTGAAGACGGACTCTTTCATATAACTATATATAATTATAACTTATATATTATTGAAATATGATTAAGGTCTGTTATATTTTTTCAAATAAGAGAATTAAACTATATTTGATGGTAATAAATAATTTAACAGTAATAATGTAAATTTAAATTTTATAAGTTTAAAGATAATATTATAATAAATTATTATTTTATTAATTTAGAAAATTTCAGTTAGTAGATTATTAATTTATTAAATATTAACTATAAGATAAATTATTGTATATGATAATATCTATATTTATTTTTTATATTTATTTTTAGGGTTATTATATTATTCTATCATGAACTTTAATCATTTTTACCAATATATCATATTTTTGAAATCGTAAGAAATTGATATATGAACTTTTCAATTTGTTGCAAATCTATACGTGGTCAAAATAGCGTGTGCCTATACTGACTTAGCATGCTGATATGACATAAATGTGTAAATTATTTGCTGATGCAGAAATTAGAAGAAATTGATAATTTTTCTATCTTTAACTTTTATCTTATTTGCAAATATATCCTTAATTTTCATTTTTTTTTGCAGTTCTATCAACTTCACTAATTATTTCAATTTTATCTAATTTAAAACAAAAGTAGTGTATCTTCTTTACAATATATTTGCAAAAAAAAAAAAAAAATGACAGTAGACCGATGGATTTGGGAAGTCATTCGCTAAAATATATCCTTACTTCTATTAATTATGTAAATTTTAAAATTTTAATTAATTATTTTTTAGGTATCAAAATCTTTTCTAATCCAAATTAGTGTATCTTTTTTATTTCTTTTAGTTCAATTATAGTTGTTATATTAAATTTTATCACAATTACTTGATTTTATTAATTATTTTAATAAGTTGAAATTACAATAAAGTAAAAAACAACCAACAAAAATTTTAAATATATTTTTATGAATATTTGAGTAAAAGTTTTTATAAAAATATGCAAATGATCATATAAAAAATATTAGATCTCTAAATATAATTTAAAATTTGATGAAATTGAAATAATGAGTGAAGTTGATAGAATTGCAAAGAAAGTGAAAGTTAAGAAATATATTTGCAAATAAAATGAAAGTTAAGGATAGAAAAATTATCAATTTTTTTCATCAGCAAATAATTTAGGGAAAAGGTGCAATTTGGACCCTGAACAATGAGCCAAAGTGCACATTGGACCCTAAAAATTTTTTTTTAAAAAGTGGTACTTAATCTTTAAAAATTCGAGCATATTGAACCCTTCTTCAAAGAATTAAGTCCTTTTTCAAGGAATTGTTACAATTAAGTCCAAAAAATCAAAATCAAGTATAACTTTAATGTTGATTAATAAAAATTAGTTCGAATAACAATGAAAATTGATGAAATTGGATTCAAAATATATATTTATGAAGTTTTTAAAAAAATTAAAATTTTTATGGTTAAAAAAATATAATTTAAAAAAATTTATAAATTTTAAAAAAGTGAAAAAATATTTTTTTATAGACCCAGAAATTTTAAAAAATTTTAAAAATTTTACAATTAAGTTATATATATATTTAAAAAAGAATTATGATTTTTTTATTCGGTTAATAAATTTTTAAAATTTTTTAAATTTTTA
>CATIWK010558718.1:0-22889 GCA_949634005.1 Mallotus japonicus
TTTCCATTTTTTCTTAGTTTCTACTTTCAATTTGTTTATTTTTCCTTATTTTTTATTATTTTTATTTTTATTCTTATTTTTTGTTTTTAGTCTTGGTTTTAGGTATTGATATATATATATATATATATATATATATATATATATATATATATATATATATATATATATATATTAGTTTGATATTATTTTTTCAACAATAAATACTTACTCAAATTATCATAGTCATATACTGTTTTGAGTTTCCGATGCTGTTTTGAGTTTCAACTACTGTTTTGAGTTTCAGATACGAATAATATCCAAAAAATATAGTATTTTTATTGTATCATACACGAATAATATTCATAAAATATACTGTATTTATGACTTTGAGATACCATTTTTAATTTTCAGATACTGTTTTGAGTTTCAGATACGAATAATATTCAGAAAATACACTATTTTTATTGTATCATATACAAATAATATTCAGAAAATATACTGTTTTAAGTATCATTCTTTATTAACTCTTAAACTTGTTGTGCAACATAAATTTATAATATTTTGAGTTTCGGATACGAATAATATTTAGAAAATATACTATTTTGAAGAAAATATACTTTAGGTTGGAGGAAAACATTTGAATAATATTCAGATAATATACTGTTTTTAGTATCAGATACTATTTTGAAGTTTCATAAACATATAATATTCAGATAGTATACTGTATTTATGAGCCTGAGATATTGTTTTTAATTTTTAGATACTATTTTGAGTTTTAGACACTGTCTTGAGTTTTAGATATTATTTTGAGTTTCAGATATGTATAAGATTCAGATAATATACTGGTTTGATTGTATTATATGCAAATAATATTCAGAAAATATACTTTTTTATAGAATGAAAATATTAGAGAGAACATTTAAATTATATTTTATTTTGAAGCCAACAATTAAATTATAAAAATATTTCTGAATATGTGAAGATTGGTGCACAATAATAAAAGAAAATAAATAAGTTAGATAGTTTCCAAATAAATAAATAAATAAATAAATATATTTAGATGTGCGAAGACTGGTATATAGTAGAAGAAATAAAAAAATTCGGCTCAAAATTTCCAAAAAAAAAAAAGCAATTGCACCAGTTGGGAAAAGAAAATATTCTTATGTTAAAGAACACAAAGATGAAAATGAGAAGAGAAAGGAAAAACAATACACTTTGCGATGTTTAGTGCTCTACGAGCTCTTGTGCTCCACTTGAGCTTTTATGCTCTATGTGAGCTTTCATGTTCCAACTTAGTTCTAACTCCGATCTTTCCAACACCCTAACCAATTACCTCTCCTCAATACACTCAGAAGGTCTTATCTAGTAGAGATCTACTTCCAGCTCAACTCAAAAATGGTGAATGGGATCTTAAGCCTCCAGATCAAGAGCTGAATAAGACCTATCTCTGTGATGATTTCAACCACTTCACCAAGTATTTCCTAGAGTCTAAAGTGCTGCATTTAGAGCATCTCAACAACAACCTGGTTGGTAAGTTCATTTCTAATCGAACTGACTTTGTTAACCTAGTGCTGCAATTCTCCTCTCAGGTATAGAGCTCTGCTTCAAATATTCAAGTTTCGAGTCTTAACCCAAAGAACACTCGTGTCTTTAAGATCTCAAATAAGGAAGGCTGGGATCGAGAATGGAAGCCAACTCTTTCATCTGACGATCTTTGTGTTTTCTCTAACCATCGCACTATTTTTTACGATGTCTTTAAAACTGAAGAAGCCCCTCCTCAGACTCTAGAGAATTCTTCTCCTTCACCAAAGCAACAAAAACTCCGCCTGAAACTCAACTTAGTGGCTCGTGGTCCTCACTTTCGAGACCATGCGACTAGAGAAGCTTTAGCTTTAAATGCCTCTCTGTTGAGTAAAGTATAAGCCACTCTGATGGCTAAAGCCCTTCATGTCAGCCATGTCAAAGGCAAAGTGGTATTTCACATGCAACATCTTTTTCTAGCAGTGTTGGGAAATGGGATAGAAAAGCTAGCTAGGGGCTCTGCTCCTTTCAATCTCTCTGGGATTAAAGCCCAAATGTAATATCTGTTTAAGGCTTTTAGTGAAGATTTTTTATTTGTCATAATATTTACTCTTACATATATTTACTTACTAGTAAGAGTAAGTTTGATGACATCCAAGGATTCTGTTTTCCATGGTTCTCCATGGCTTAATGATGTAAGCTTTGGTTTTTTTAATGAAATGCCCAGTTGATAAAAAAAAAAAGAACATAAAGACATCTATAGAATAGGTGAAATCTCATCCATCATCAAATTTTCTCTTTTCAATGAGAAAATACACCATCATCAATTTATAATGTCAAGCTAATAGAAAATTTTATACACATTTTTTTCAATCACTTGTGTTCACCAATTGGTGAACGTGTCTAGCATTCAATAACATGAAAATGAATTTGAAAATATTATAATCCATTAGCAATTTGGCAACAGGACAATGATGAGAAATTAGTGGATCTGTCATAAAAATTAAAACATTACAGCTAATATAAAAGAAAGAAAGGGACTTGTTACTTATAGAAGGTACAATAGGTTGGCCAAAGCAACAAAACCACTTGTATATTCACATTTTGATAGCTGCCCTTTGCAAAATAAGAACAAAAATGGCTTCTTTTCATCTTCGTTCGATCAGTTTGCCCTCTAGATCTCATCCTATTACTGTAAGTGTAGAGGAGCAACTTCACAAGTTAAAGACATCATAATCAATATCAATTGGCCACAAATTGGATGGCCTAAAGGAGTTGTATGAGTGTTTTGATGATTTTATTCAACTACCATCAACCCAACATGCTTTTTCTTTAGAGGAGGCTTTGAATGGATCCTTAAAGCTGTTGGATATGTGTGGCACTACTATAGATTTTTTCTCACATATGAGGGAATGTCTGCAAGTGATTCAATCATCTATCAGAAGAAAAAATGCAGAGAATATATCATCAATGAAGTTGATGCATACATGGTTTTCAAGCAAAAAGTAAAGAAATCGATCTCCAAGTATCTAAGAAGTTTGAAGAAACGTGAGAAGAATTGCAGGACAACCAACTTGGCTGATAATTCCACTTTGGAAGACATCATTGTAATGTTAAAAAGTGTTGAGGAAATTAGTGTTTCAGTGCTTTAGTCTGTCTTATCTTTCATTTCTCAAACAAAGGTAAAATCAAAATTGCCCATTATCTCCAACACTAATTCACCAGTGAATATAACAATATTGTCATGCAATTTCTAGTGTAAACAGACATATAAAACTATAGATAATTAGCTAATAAATTTTACAAAATCTGATTTTCTTTTCTTTTTCTTTGAACTTTATGCCTTGTTATGCTCAGATCATGAATTTTACTCACTAAATAACAGGTCAAAACAAAATTTGATCTTTACCCATACTTAGAAATTTTCATCATGACAAATCTAGCAGGCTTCATCCATCTTTTACACACCCAAAAAAAAAAACGAAACCCAGAAAGAGAAAAAAGAAAAAACCCAAAATCGGAAAATAGAAAACACCATACCTCACGAATCATGGCCAAACATTTAGCTGTGTCTTGATTCCTCAAATCTCCCTTGAAAAATAGAACCAAAACTCAATTCAACCTTAAAAAAAAAAAGCAAAAGAAACATTAAAAGAAAAAACTAAAATGAACCCAGATAACCAATGATGCAAATAGAAAGATTTGGGTAGTGAAAAGAGAGCTAAAGAAAAAAAAAACAAAAAACAAAGAGGAAGAAGACATGATTAGGCGAAAGGTGGAGTTAATCAAAACAAGTAAATCAAACCGAAAATTGATGCACAGGAGAAAGAAAAAGAAGAAGAAGAAGAAGAAGAAGAAGATGATGATGATGATGATGGTGAATAAGGAAGAAGATGGTGGAGAAGCGAAAGTGATGGAAAATAAAAAATAGGACATATGTGTAATTTTTAACAAAGATAGGGCACGCGTGTAATATTTTGAAAACATAGGACATTTGATGTTAATGGCACCTGTTTTTTGGGCATTTATGTAAAAATCCTATAAATATACAAGTGTGTTTTACATTTGGGTTTAGATGAGTTCAGCCATGTATCTCAATCATTCAATACTTGTAAATTATGTTTCACTCATGACATAGTGGAAGCTTTAAAAAATAAAATAAAATAAAATAAACAAAGGGATAACTATTGTAGTCTGTTGATTTGCACACAAATACCAAAAACCAATTTTTATAACCTGTTGATTCATAAAGAATGTCAGAAAATAGCCATCAAATATTCATTAATTCAAAGAGAATACCGAAATTTGGAAAAAGAAAAGAAATTAATTTCATTAATTCACCAAAAACTAACTCACATAGCTCTAAGACTTACATATTTATAGGATGACACAAACCTACCAACCCTAATTTTAATTAGGAAATAAAATAAAGACAATCCTAATTAAGATAGGAAATAAAATCCCTAATAATATAGGAAAGTCAAATTCTAATTAATACTAAATTAGAAATAAAAATCAAATAATAATAATAATAAATAAATAAATAAACAACTTTGTCTTCTATCAATTGTTTCACAAACTCATCCCACATACTCTTAAACTTGCTGCTTCGCATCATTCACTTCATGGTAGAGAAAATCCGCCCTTGCCCAAATATTGCGAAGGAAATTTAACCATAAATGCATAAAACATCATAAATTCATCATCAACTTTTAATTCCTTCAAAATATAAATTAAAGGAATATAAGAATAAAGAATTTTATCAATGCCAATGAAGTCAATGTATTCAACATCGCCCTCATCTTCTTCATCGAATATTGGTTCATCTCCAATCACTGCCTCTTCATCCTCATCGTCATCAATATCAATGAATCAGGCCTCCTCATATCTCAGTATGATTAATAAGGATCAATTCGGCTCTAATACCAACTGACGTAGTGGAAGCCTAGTAAAATAAAGATAAATGTTGATTATCGTTGATTCACATGCGAATGGTTGTCAAACAACCTTCTATAACCTATTGATTATAAGAAATACCAGGAAATAAGCATCCATAAATTCGTTGATTCACAAGTGAATACCGAAAATTGGGAAGAAAATAGAAATTCAATTATCAATTCAAAAAAAATTGTCTCCAACATCCTAAAAATGACAAATAAATACTATCTAAAAAAAACCCTAACTAAAAAGGGTAAAAAAGACCAAAAAACACAAATAAAACGAACTTAAACTTCAAAGTTAATTTTGAGGCCTTAAACAGTGAATTTTGGGCCTGAAACTTGGCCCGTTATAGGTAAACATATGTTTGCAACAAATATAGGTCTCTGAATCAGCTTCGTTTTGATATATTATGGGCCTTGTGGTTCAATCGGACCCGAAAGTTAGAGTCTTTGAAATCTCTATTGTGCACTCCCCTCCTATCGAACTCATCGATAAATCGAATAGCAACCTATTTCGCATCATTCCCTCCAAATGATAGAAAATTCTTCCTCAAATTTGGTATTTAATCATCATCATAAGAATCTCTAGAAAAAGGAATCAAATGCTTCACATTAAAAACATCTGCGGTGCGAATATGTCTAGGCAGCTTCAGACGATAAGCATTGGGTTTATTTTCTCCATGATCTCCATAGGACCAATCTTCTTTGAAAATAGCTTGTTGTACTCTCAAGTTGGAAAAGATCCTTAGTTAGGAATGCCCACACAAAATCACCAACTTCAAACTCCAAATGCCTGCATTTCTGGACTGCAATCTGCTTGTATTTGGAGTTAGCAATAGACAAAATTTTCATGAACTGTCTTATGAACACCCTGCAACCAATTGACAGAATCTGCTACTTTCCCATGGACCCTTATCTTGCTAGGCAGTGTCAATAAATCAAGTGGACCTCGAGGCTGTACTGAATAAACAACTTGAAAAGGTTTGAAACCCATGCTCCTATTCATAGTATGGTTGTGAGCAAATTCTGTCTGACATAGCGTTTGATCCCAACTCTTTATATGATCACCAACCAAATAATGTAGTAAATTGCTAAGGGACCTATTGACAACCTCAATCTGCCCATTTGTTTGAGGATGATACGCACTGCTAAAATTCAGCTGTGTATTAACCATCTTCCATAAACTGCGCTAAAAATGGCTAAGGAAACAGGTATCTCTGTCTGAAATAATGGATGCAGGTAATCCTTGCAGACAGTACACATCATGAAAAAATAGTTATGCCACATTAACACCATATGTAGTTTTCTTGCAAGGAATAAAATGAACCATCTTAGCAAATCTATCAACCACAACAAAGATGGAATCATTACCTCGCTGTGTCTGTGGCAACCCCAACACAAAATCCATGCTAATATCAGTCCAAGGCTGAGAAGGGACTGGTAAAGGCACGTACAGTCCTGTATTTGTGGCCGCTCCCTTAGAAACTTGATAGATCTTGCACCTCTGCACATACTTCTTAACCTCTTTGTGAATTGTAGGCTAGAAATAGGAAACCTAAACCAATTGTAAAGTTCTATCTGTGCCCACATGTCCCTCCTCGTGCAATTCCTTAATTATCTGTAGACGAAGGCTGCAATATGGAATGCACAACTAATTGCCCATAAATAAGAACCCATCATACAATAGAAAATCTTATTTCTTTCCAGCCTACACATCTTGCATTACCACAGAAAAATAAGGGTCAGTAGCAAGCAAATCACGAAAAGAATCAAAACCAGGCACCTCAACCCTCATAGTAACTAGCAAGCAACTCCTGCGGCTCAAAGCATTAGCCACCCGATTAGTATACCCGACTTATGTTTCACCACATAAGTAAACCGCTCTAAATAGGCCACCCATCTTGTATGGCAAGGTGACACTTTTATCCTGTTGGTGTAAATGCCTCAACGAATCGTGATCTATATACAAAATAAATTCCTTATGAAACAGGTAATGACGCCAATTCCTCACAGCTTTCACAACTGCATAAAACTCAACATCAAAAGTGCTGTAGTTGAGTTTTGACCCATATAATTTTTCACTGAAAAACACAATAGGTTTACTGTTTTAACTTATCATTGCTCCAATCCCCACCTTCGAAGTGTCTGTGTGTAACTTAAAGGGCTGTGAAAAATTTGGTAGCACTAAAATTGGGGCAGTTGTAAGCCACTCCTTAATTAACTTGAAGGTTGCCTCTGCTTCATCTGTTCATTCCAACCTGATGCCCTTCATGCCATTTGCAATTGGAGCCATGATGCTACTGAAATTAGTAATAAAATGCCTATAAAATGATGCAAGGCCATTGAAACTCCTCAATTCTGTTAGGGTCGTCGATCTAGGCCACTCTTTCACTACTTGCACTTCTTCCTCATCAACCTCCAGACCAGCTCCTGAAACCACATACCCTAAAAACAACACTTTGGGCGACATAAATACACACTTCTTCATTACAGCATATAATTTTCCCTGTATAATACACTAAAAACCTCCCTCACATGCTGCATGTGCTCTTCAGGGTTAGCATTATATATGAAAATATTGTCAAAATATAACACAATAAATCTACTAATAAAAGGCCTTAATAACTGGATTATGACAAGCATAAAAGTACTAGAGGCATTAAACAAGCCAAAAGGCATCACAAGCCATTCATACAACCCCTCTATAGTCTTAAAAGTTTTTTTCCATCCATCCCTAAGCCTAATGCTAATCTGATAATACCCACTCTTCAAATCCAGTTTAGTAAAAACAGAAGAACCACTAATCTGGTCAAGCAAATCATCTAAGCGAGGAATGGGAAATCTATACCTCACAGTTATTTTATTGATGGCTCGGCTATCCACACACATACGCTAATAACCATCCTTCTTAGGTGTCAAAAGAGCAGTTACAACACATGGACTCATGCTCTCCCTTATATGGCCCTTAACAAGCAGCTCTTACACCTGTCTTCACAACTCTTCATGTTCACTAGGACTCATCCTGTAATGCGGTCTATTTAGCAAGGCTGATTCTGGCACCAAATCAATATGATGCTGAATATCACGCAGTGGAGGCAACCCACCTGGTAGCTCATCATGGAACAAATCATTGAATCTTGCAATTAGAGGAACCATAATTTCTGGAATAGCAATTGATTCAACCACCTCCTTTCCCACCAATACCCTAGTTTTGACTCTTGCGATTCTTTATCAAATTGAGCTAGGGATAGTAGGGCATTAGCTTCACCTACAAGTTTCGGATTCTCCAAAACCTATCTACAAGGTAGCAACACAATTTTAATCCCATCAAATATAAAACTATATGTATTAGTTCGCCCACCATGAATTACAGCTCTATTATACAACCAAGGTCTACCCAACAGTAAATGAAATTCATCCATAGCTACTATATCATACCAAACAACATCTTTATATTTTAGACCAATTGAAAAAGAAACGAAAGCACGCTTGGACACTGATACCTCACCACCCTTCTTAAGACAAGCCAGCTTATAGGGTTTAGGATGCTTCTCAGTTTGAATGTTTAATTTTTGGACAGCATCAACAGACATAATATTTTCACAACTACCACCATCAATTAAAAAATGACATACTTTGTCCTGAATGGTACATGTGGACTGAAAAATGTTGCTTTGCAGCCAATTATCCTCATTTACAGCTTTTGGAGTTAAATAGGCACATCAAACCACCAACACAGTCCCTAGATCCCCCTCCAAATGTACTTTATTGGCTACTTTAAAAATAAAATAAAATAAAGAACAAAGGGATAACTATTATAGTTCATTGATTTGCACACAAATACCGAAAAATAATCTTATATAACCTATTGATTCATAAAGAATGCCAGGAAATAGGCATCAAATATTCGTTGATTCAAAGAGAATACCGAAATTTAGAAAAAGAAAAGAAATTAATTTTATTAATTCACTAAAAACTAACTCATGTAGTCCTAAGGCTTACATATTTATAGGGTGGCACAAACCTACCAACCCTAATTTTAATTACGAAATAAAATAAAGACAATCCTAACTAAGATAGGAAATCAAATCCATAATAATATAGGAAAGTCAAATTCTAATCAATACTAAATTAGAAATAAAAATGAAATCCTAATAATAATAATAAATAAATAAATATGTCTTCTATCAATTGTTTCACAAACTCATCCCACATACTCTTAAACTTGCTGCTCAGCATAAACTCATCTGTTAATTTAGCATATAGATGGAAATATAAGACTGAAATAGGTATGTATTTCCCATAATAAATGCTTCTGATATTTTTTGCATAAACAATCATAACCATCTGGCTTCTCCACCTTACAAGACCCATCTCCTAAACATCAATAAAATTACTGAGATAAAGCTTAACCTTACTCAGTCTTTCCATAAAAAGAAAATGCAAATTCATATTCTGCCAATTGGCATTTTTAGATGCATAAAGCCCCAAGCACATGGAAGGTTCAATTATATAAAGAACAATTACTTCAAGAGAGTGGTTACTCTTCAAAATTCATTTTCTCTTTGAGAGGATGTTAATTAAAGGTTCCCCCATAAGGTAGAAATAAAAACAAGAGAAATAAGGACTAGAGCAACTATAATCAATTGATGAAATCATTGAACACTTCAAAATACTGCCTCTGTTGTTAGTTTTGATAGGAATATTTTAAGCAATTCTATATGTAAGGCTAACTATACACTTCCAAATAGAAAGGTAGTTGATAATTCAGAAGACTTAGGAAAAGGAGGCCTTCTTACCATGGTGGGTTGTTCAAAATCGTAAACAATTTCAATTAGCTTTGGCTCACTACCCTTTAATCCACCAAAACAGACTCTAAATGGCATTCCATTTCCATTGTAACCAGCGGTACAGTGATTCCAGAATATCCTCTAATTGCTAAAAAAAAAAAACAACACCTGAACCAGGTGTCACCATTGCATCTAATTCATTTTTTGTCATCAGCTTCTCAAATCCATCTTTTGACATTTTTTCCATCAATTCTACTGCCGCCTTCTCTTTCTCTTCGATGCCATTTATTTTCTCTGATAATATGAATATGTCCTGACCATATTCTTTGGTTTTCTCCTGGAATCAAGTATATTAAGCTCCAAAAAACATCGTAATTGCGAAAAATGTGACTAGGACTGGGCTTCAATTTTTATTTTTATTCTTCACAAAATATAAAATACGAATCTTCGATGGGAAAGATGCACTTACAAGATCAGGGTTATTTTGGTTGAAGGCAATAATATCAGCAAGCAACCTCATCGGAGATGTGATGAGCTCTCTTAAGTAATCATTCAAGGAGAGCTTGAACTCAGCCATCATCAGTGTGAATTCACTATTTTTTTTTTTGGATTGAGAATGAAATCAATGTTAGTTATCTCAAGATTGTCTACTACAGTGGCACCTCTTTTCCTAAAATTTCAAGATTACATGCACATTATATATGGTACAGCTCAAATGGCAAGCACTGGTACATTAGACATGAAAAAATTAACCTTTCACCAAATTACTTGATTACTTCAATAAGTTCAGATAACACTTAAAAGCAGAAACTACAGATTCATTCAATAAGTTCAAGAAAGGATTTTTAACAATTCCTAGTCTCTTTCCTTTAAGCCTATTTGGGTTGAGGTATTGCTTGTAACCACTAACAGGTATGAACTTGGCAGCTACAGTAGTTTCTTCCTAGTCCCTTGGATCATAGCCCATAATTACTTCAAACAAGTAAACCGCATCAGCAATTGTCCTAGTAATAGGCTTGTGGAGGGTTAATTACATCCACGGTACCCAACATTATCGCTATTGCCCATTAAAAGACCCAAATTTCATTTCATCCCACAAAACCCCCCAAGTGTTCAAATGGATCCCACAAAAGTGTCTCATCACAGAATCCAGTCATCGGTGATGACGTGGATGCTTACATGGATGCTGACGTATCATCTGATAAAAAGTAGTGGCGATGTCAGCTGAGGGTTAATTACACCCACGGTACCCAACCATTTAACTAGTTCCCAATAAAATATCCAACTTTTATGTAGTCACTTAAAACATCCCAACATTTCTTATAAATCCTACAAAACTACCTAATGATATATTTCTATCGTCGGTGATGACGTAGATGCTGACGTGTCAAAATTTTTTCCTAATTCATCCCATTTAAATATGTACTTCGGGTCTCATCAATATAAAGTACATAACCTATCAGTATTTTTATTGATGAGACCCGAAGTACATATTCAATAACTCAAGTTACATACATCATCAACTATAAAAGCTAATGTGATTAATACATAGATCATTGCACTTGACTACTCCATCCTGATAATCAATTTTCTGAACGTTTGTAACATTATACTAGCAGATATATGCAATCTTACCCAACAGTGTCCCTACTAGGCATAATTGGAATAACACCAGCTCGACTAGTGAGTCCAAAAGTGGGTTTGAAACCTACAACAAAATTATGATGCAAAGGACATATGATGGAGCTATGATTTTCAGTCCCAAGAGATACTACCACCATGTTTGCTACTATACAAATTGTTGATCCATTACTTGAGCCACATGGATCTCCATCTGGGTAGTAAGGATTCTGCTTGATTTCCATGTATCAAGTTTCATAAAACTGAAACATTGAGTTCACATGCATAAATGAAATAAAACATAGGTTAGCTTACTTACAACTCCTCGTCCAGATCTAGCACACTAACCATTGGGAATGCGAGACAAACAAAAAAAATTGTACCACTCGCTAAGGCTAGCTTTCCCTATTATCACAGCTCCAGCCTGCCTTAACTTCTCCACTACGCCCGCATCATGAGGCACCACCGCCACGACCAATGCATACGACCCAGCCATCATATTCATTTTATTATGAGTTGCTATCGGGCCCTTAAGCAGCGCCAGAATTCCATGCAATTTACCCAAACATCTACGGCCACCCTGCAGATCATTCTTCCTTCGTTCTTCGTCAGCCTTCTCTGCTTGATCTAATGCGTCAGGATTCACCTCTATCACAATGCTCAGAGGATTTAAGGTGTTGATTTGGTTTATGTAGAAATGGACTAATTATTTCGATGTTAGCTTGTTGTGGGTGAAGGCTTGTTGGATGTCATTGATGGTTGCTTCTTCGAATGTAAATGATTTGATGTTGATTGCGAGTGAAAATGATATGAAGAATAATGGGATCAGCTAACAAAGTTGATAGTTGACCTTCATTTTTCCTGTTCTTCGCCCAATAGAAGAGCATAGATTTTTTTTTTTTTTGGAAATTAGAGCACATAATCATATAGCCAGAAGGTGACCAACATTTTGCAGTAATTTCACACGCAACTTTTCGTGTTTTAGTCAAATTAATTTTTTATTAAATTAAATCAAATTGGATTTATGAATGTTTGAAAAACAAAATTGGATTTATGAATATAATTAAGTCTTATAATTTTTTAGTACAATTAATTTCTATAAAATTTTTAAAAATAATTTAATCGCTAGTTAACAAATAAAATTAATAATTCTTTTATATATAAAAAAATTTTAAAAACTTTTATAATCAAGTGACATACATTTCAAAAAAAAAGACTAATTTTATTCGTTAATATAAATAGCAAATTAATAATTGATCAAAATTTTAATTTTAATGTTTGAATAAAAAAATTTATTCATTAATTATTGTGTAGGTTTAAAAATTTAAACTGATAAATAAAGTTTAAAAATTTTTAATTCAACCATCAAAAATCGAATTTTGATCATTATCAATTTACTATTTATATTAACAAATAAAATTGGTCATTTTTTAAAATTTATATCACTTGATTATAATATGTATATATATATATATGTGTGTGTGTGTGTGTGTGTGCATGGAAACCAAACAGAAAATGTACTGTCAAAATTCTAAAGAATTATGAATGATATTTTCAATCCATTGAATTCTACATAAGTCTATATTAATGATTTGCTCATCTTTTCAAACTCCATTGAGCAACATTTTAAACATTTGAAAACTTTTTTCTATGTTGTTAAGTGATACCTCACACTCATATTCCTATTTGAACAAGGACACTTGACCATCAAGTGAAGGAAAATATGTCTAATTAGAAGGTTCCTATTTGGGAAAAAGTTCTCAAAGGGGCTCAAATCCTACAAATATAAGGAATCATATTCCTAAGAGGTTTGAGCTAATCTCTCACTATATATACATCTCATATGAGGGAGAGATCATTCATTCACACATATTCTAATATTATACACATTCTACGTCAATTCATCATTCCATCATCACCTCATCATCCCTTACTCTACTCTATGTATTAGATACTACATTTCAAAAAGCAACCTGCGTTCGAGTTACAGTTTCAAGGTGACTTCATGAGCAGGTTAAATCCATATTACAGGGGCGCACAGGCCATGTAGGAATGCTTTCAAAAGGTGAATAAGGCAATAGAACAAGGAAACAGTAAAAGATATTACAATCTTTTCAAGAAGAACACATTGTCCAACAGTAAAGCATTTCATGGGGTTATCCATGTAAAATACCATGCGAGGAAGGCAACTTACCAGGCTGTGGAGTACATGAAACCAAAATAATGAGTCTTCAGGTCAGTAAAATAAGTATGGCACTTCGAATTACTCAACAACAATTGCCTAAATAATAAACGAATATAAATATTCGTGACACCAAAGAGCGGGATAAGAGCACCTAAACAGATACATTCTCTTCTCAATTATTTCCTTATTTTCATAAAATACTGATGATGAAACATGTCCACGACTCTACTTAGAGATGCATGCTCATAAATAAAAGCACTATCATTACCGAGACATATTCACATATTTATATGCACACTTATAAAAATAAAGACGCACCGTATTATAGCTTTGTGCTTAGAGATCTGAAAAACATGTGCTAATCATGTTAGTATATCTTCAAACTACCTCAAGATCTGACCATTAATTGCTAAAGAAGATAAAGTGATCCCAAGATTCTCGTTCTTTTATTGTTTGTTATTACAGATCAACAATAGCAGTATAGATGCTACTTTGAGCACCTCAGCATTAATATTCAGAACTTTCAATGGTAGAAAATCATGGCCTTTAAGACCTTGATCCAGCTATTATTCTTTGAGCACTACATTTGAACAACATATTTCCATGAAGCTGGAATATACAAAATGCCAAGGAGTTAGCCACAAAAATGGACAATACACTTCCTAATAAAGGCTCAGATATTCAATTTTACATAAGCAAAATTGATAACAGTATCTTCAAAGTCATTCAATCAAAGCATACAACGAACATAAATATTTGTTCACTCCAAGGCGGGACAAGAGTACATCAAGAGATAAGTTTCTCTCTCAATTATTTATTTTCATCTTATTCTTATATGAATAGATACAGCTTGTCAAATAAGCATGCTTACACATCTACACATAGATGCTTGTCCATGTATACATGATTATTATTCATGCAAAACATACATCAATTATATTGATATACTTTTTATCAATGACTGACATTCAATCAAGATGGATCAAGACGATCCCAAAAATTCTCTCTTTTATCTGATGTAACAGAAATACAGACCAAGTTCAAAGGCAATCGTCAAAAGGCATGACCAAACATTAAAACTCCAACAACTGAAGTTGGTCCTCAAGTCGTTTCATGACACTGAGATTTAGAGCATCTCATAAGGGTCGAGTATATGGAAACTCGCCTACTCAGATCATTCTGTTGTCTGAGCATCTCATAAGGGCCGAGTATATGGAAACTCGCCTACTCAGATCATTCTATTGTCTGAGCATCTCATAAGGGCCGAGTTTATGGAAACTCGCCTACTCATATCATTCTGTTGGCTGAGCATCTCATAAGGGCCGAGTATATGGAAACTCGCCTTCTCAAATCATTCTGTTGTTTGAGCATCTCATAAGGGCAGAGTTTATAGAAACTCGCCTTTTTGGGCCTCTATCTTGCACCGAGCATTTCAAAACTCCAGCATTCGCTGGTCCCATTTTGCGTGTTCACTATAACACTGGTGGGTTACTCCCTCGGGACACCGAGCATCTATAAGCCCAATTGGCATCTTTTTCTTATTCATAGGTCTATGCAGACTTGATACTGAGCATCCTTACCAACAGTGACTGAGGCTGGCCACCTCAACTCACCCTTTCGGCATCAGCACCAATTCTTAGCATATACAGGTTTTACATACTCTCGAACATAAATATCCGACCAGACTTTCAGAGGGGACTCTTGATACCTCACACTCATATTCCTATTTGAACAAGGACACTTGACCATCAAGTAAAGGGAAATATGTCTAATTAGAAGGTTCCCATTTAGGAAAAGGTTCTTAAAGGGGCACAAATCCTACAACTACAAGGACTCCTATTCCTAAGAGGTTTGAGCTAATCCTTCTCTATAAATACATCTCATGACATCTCATGTCATTCATTCACACATATTCTCATATTATACATATTCTACATCAAGTCATCATTCCATCATCACCTCATCATCCCTTACTCTACTCTATTTTCTTTATTATATTTCCTCTATACGATACTGACTTAATCTTAGGAGTGTCTATGGGGGCAACCCCGCCCCTTTCACCCGGCTTCCTCGTCGATGCAGGTACCACAAGGCAAGGACACGATTCGGAGTTATCACTAAGAAAAATGAACTTGTTGTTTTAGTAAAATAAATTTCTCTTTTCTAAATAATAAGTGAGGTTCTTAGGACATTACATATCTTGTGGGAGTATTACCATTGAGAGATCTCTTAAATTTGCAAACAAGTTTCATGACAAATTTTTAGGTGAAACCCAATTACAAAGATTTTTGGGGAGTCTAAATTATATTTTGGATTTCTATCCTAACATCAATAGGATAGATGAACCCTACATGATAGACTCAAGAAAAATCATGTTCCATGGTCTGATGAACATACACATATTGTTCAACAGGTTAAAAAAAAGTCTTTCACATCCCTTATTTTCAGCTTGCTAACTTGAGTCTTCTAAAGGTCTTAAAAACCAATGCTAGTGAATTAGGATGTGGTGAAATCTTAAAAACAAGTTCAAAATGGAAGGAAATGATAGTCCATTATAGTTTTTTACATTGGAATATATAGTACTCAGAAAAAATATTTCATTATAAAAAAGAAAATTCTTTTCCATTGTTTTATGCATCACAAAAATTTCAATCTTATTTATTAAATTAAAATTTTTTTACTCTGCACTTATTGTAAATTAGCAAAAGAAGTTTTGCAAAAAGATATTCAAAATCTTGCACCAAAATAAATTTTTGTAAGATGGCAAGCAATTTTAAGTATCATTGATTTTGAAATTGAATTTATGAAAGGAGATGCAAATTCTTCACTAAACTTTCTAACCAGAGAATCCTTAAAAAATGGAGAATACGCCATAAAAGAAAGCCAATAAAGACAAAGAAAAGGTCAAGCCTTTTGAACCTAAAGATAAAACCCCCTTAATCTGAAAAAACCCATAAAACTTTGGTTTGACACTATCTGAAGGACAAAACATTCCTAAAATTCAAGATGATAAAACAGATCCAACAATTAGTGGAATATATTTTCAAAATCCTTGAACTCTTAAAATCTTCTAACATCTATCTACCATATGATTGTAAGACCCACATATTTGGCATTGATTTCTATTTGGAATGAAGAGGGTGGACGAGAATGACTTGAGGTCAAGAATAGAGGTGGAACCGAACCAGGGGTTGCTTGGAATGAAGGACGCTGGCGAGATGATGATGGACCAGAGAATTGGCATTTTATAAGATTGGAAACTAGCTATTCTTGGATGCTTTTAATCAAAATTTCATGAGCCACTAACTGCCCATGAAGCTCTTGAAAAGTGAGAGGAATTGGGCATTGATTTAAAGCAGTAATGATACTGTGAAATTCATACCCCAAATTTCGATAAATAATAGCATTAAATTCAACATTATAAAGAGGTTTACCCGCTACAGCTAATTCATCTGCAAGAGATTTCTCCTTTTGTAGATATTGAGTGACAGTTAAATCATGTTTCTTCAACTCTTAAAGTTCAATATACAGAGCCAAAAGCACTTTCCAGTGCTTGCCATGCTGCAAAAGACATGTTCATGCCAATCACGTAGGGAAAAACTTCTTCAGATAGAGAAGAAAAAATTCAAGAAAGTAGAAGTTAATCTTTTTAAAACCATTCGGTATATGCAGGATTAGGAGTTGGAGGAGTTAAGTTATTTGTTGAAGGTATTGTGGGTGAAGGTGCAAGCATGGAACCATCAGTAAGGCCATTGAGTTTGTGATAATTAAGAAGGGGTTGGAATTGTGTTTTCCATGTGAGATAGTTTCGGGAGGTCAATTTGATTGAGAGGGTGTGGTTTGTGGTGGTAGAGGTAGAAAGATTGGGAGAAGAGGTTGGAATAATTTTCCCAGCCATATTCAATCTCTGATACCATGTAATAGTTTGGCTTTTGTATTATATTTATAATTAGCGTTACAAGAAGAATATATATAATGATGCACAGTGTGAGTGTAAAGAAAGAAAAGATAAATACTACCATAACAAACTATTAACAAACTATTATAACAATAATAACAAACGGTGATTCAAAACTATTTGAATAGCTTATCAAATTTATATTAGCACAATTACAATACTATCTTATACTAAATATATAAATATATTATATGTAATAATATCAAGATTATATATATGTCCAAACTATATTTATTAATACAATTAATAATACTAGTTTGCACTAAAAATATATAATTTTATTATCAATATATATAAAATTTTATTATATTTAATAAATTTAATTTATTAAATACTCAATTAATATATTTAAACAGGTTTATACGTGTTTAAATTTTTTAATAATTAATCATGTTAACTTGTCTATGAAACATGTTAATACGTGTTTAAACGCGTTACAGGTTAATCGTGTAACCTGTCTAATAAATGTGTTAATATGTATTTGAACGGGTTAGACTAAATACAATTTTATTTGTATTTTAAATGGGTTGAACCATTTATGACTCGAACATTTTTATTCTAAATCCAACCCATTTAACTTTATGTTGTATCATGTCATTTAAATGGGTCGTGTCACAAATTGCCAGTTCCAGTGGGGAGTTCGAACCCTGCTCTGCTTAACTGGATGTCTACACCTTTTGCTACTTGGACTATTCATAGGGGACAGTGCTAACAAAATTATCAAAAGAGTGTAAATAAGGAATTATCGATAGTTAAAGTCTATAAACCCCTAACTAATCCGATTTAAGCAGATATTGGGTGTAATTTATTCAAAGTATGCGACAATATAAAAAGCTGATCCACTCTATGTAGTGGCTGTCACTTTTATATATGTGCTTTTGATAAGTATGCAAAAATGCAAAAAGAAAACAAAAAATATCTCCATATGTACTATAAAACATACCAGAACATGCAGTTGAATCATGTTGTGTTCAAAACCTGCAAGTGCACAGATCGTGAATTGTAGCACAAAAGATATCGTTCCCTCGAGGACTATATATTGAGTACCAATATTTTTACTTATGTTCTTAACTAGTAAATTAAATAAGAGTGAATTTTGTAATTAAAATAAATCAAAGCAATCTAATCGAATTTGTAATCCAATGATAAAAATCTTAGAGCCTAGGTTTAGTTTCACTATTCCAATCTAATCATGAACACTATAACAAATAAAAGGCAATGATATCAGTTAAGGGTAATTATTCTAATTTACCTAAAGCCTCTCTCGAGTTCAATTAAGCATGCAAAGATTAAATTTTAACCTACTCTCATAATTAAGAAGTTAATCCAAGCTCATTAAGTTTCTTAATAATTATTCTACCACCGTGGACCCTTGTCTAATGTCATGGTTCCCCGTAGAGCTCGCCTACTCTCATGGTCGAGTGGTCTAAGTCCTATGAGTCTTAAGCTAATAAATTCCCCTAACTCTCGTTGGTCAATTTACCCATAAACATGCAAACAAGCTGGCCAAGAATGAAAGCATAAAATAAATACAACTCAAAGAATTAACTGAAAATCATATTAAATAATGAAGCTCTTATGTTCAATCACACCATGGAATAGCTACTTCTTAACCTAAACCCTAATGGAAATTTAGCCATGCATAATTATGGTGAAACACACAAACATGTTTAAAGAATTAAAGATGAAGAATAAGATGAAACTCTTGAATCGTCTTCAATCTTTGTTAGCTCTTGTTTGTTGCCTCTTGAATGTAGAATGAGTCCTCAAAAATACATCTTAAAGTCCCTTTTATAGGAGACTTGATAAAAAAAGTCCTAGCCCTTGAATGTATTTTCCTTCCTTGCTTAGGAAAAACTCTCTTTCTCATTCGTGGCTTCGATCATGGCCGTGTCCCATCTGATGTCACGTTAGTCACTTTTCGGCATGGCTTGGGTCAATGTCGTGTCTCTTATGGAGTCAGTTTCCAAATGATCACACGGCTTGGGTTGTGGTCGTGTGCTAAACCGTGTTGATTCTTCAGTTCTTCTCCAAGTCTGGCAGAAGTGAACACAGGATGAAACACGGCTTCAAAATAGCCATGTCCTTGAATTTCATCATCTGCTATCTGGCATGGCCTAAGCAAACCATGTCAGCATAAATCCTTGCTTTTCTGGAATTTCTTTTAAGGCTTGACTACAAAAAGGGAACATTATTCAATAATAAGTAAAAACTCCTTAAAAATATGCTGAAAACAATAAAATCCTATTTTAAATACTGAAACTAATACATTCCTACTTAGACTCAATTTCTTCCCAATTTATTCAAACTTAATATTCTAAATTCATTAAAAATCAACTTAAATACATGTAAATAAATTACAAATCAAATTCCCCCACACCAAAGTTTTGCTTGTCCTCAAGCAGAATTCAAAATTTAATTTTTAAAGAACATGCTCAATTACAGTCAAAGATTCACAGTTCCTAAGATATGCAAATTAATAACATCGAGATCGAAACCTATTTACTAATGAAGAAAATTAGACAAAATTACATCATTTATGAATAATTTACTAATCATAACCCAAGCACATAATTTATTGAAATTCAATGAACATAAGCTAGGAGAAAAACAATTTGACTTATAAAAATTTCTTTGAAAAACAAAGTTTGGTTGTGAATGCATTTTACGCTCTATTTCGCAACATCTTTTTCCTCTTTTTTTTTTCTTTTGCCTTTGGCTTTGGTGAGTGCGTTTTGCGCTCCATCTCACCATTTCTTTTTCTTTCTCTTTTTTTTCTCTTTGCTAAAAAACGAGTGCGTTTTACGCTCCATGCCGCTTTGAGCTTTTTGTAAAACCAAAAATTGGGCAAGTTCCTTTTACGCTCCATCTTGCCTTTTTTTTTTTTTTTTTTATAAACCATCATGCATTTTCCCCTAACAATATGCTCAAATTCATTCACTAAATAGATGCTTAGGTAATAAAAACTAAATTGGTCATATATAGTGAATATGTACAACCTTCTTAACTAATAAATCGTTCAATAGTTCGATAATTAAATTAAAGCACATACTCAAACACTATTCATCTCTAAATTTAATTTGAACATCTATTTGCACAAAACAAAACAAAGAATTTAGAGGACAAGCTAGCCAAAAACATGGAGAAATTGAGTTGAAGTATAATGAATAAATAAATAATAATATTATTATTATTTATGATTTTTTTAACTGAAAATCATAAAATAAATGGATAAAACAAAGGTAGAGAAAACAAAGGTGATATTTCCCCTACACCATCCATGTCATTGCCCTCAATGACAAAACCCATGCAAAAATAAAAGAACACACATAACAAAAGAAAAAGAATAGAAAAGAAAATAATGCCCGTGTAGATATCTGTAGCCAACGAACATAGCAAACTACCTAGAAAACATGATAGTTAAGCTACAACTATCCAAAATACATCCCAGAGCAGATAACAGAAAAATTCAAAATAGAAAAGAGAATAAGTAGACAACTGTTTAAACATTAAAGAAAATAGGATAGAAAAAATAGAAAAACATAAAATGGGAACATCTATCATCAATCATCCATCGGGATAGGATCATCGCCATGGGAAGGAGTAGCGGAGGGGTCATCCACAGGATCGCTATCATCATGAAACTCCTCTGTAGCGATTGGTGTAGCGGATCCTGAAAAAACTGGTCGAGGTTGAAAAGGAAAACCCTGAATGGTGAACAAAGTACTGAGTCCATCGGCCACCCAATGTAGAAGATCAGTATGGTACTATAAGGTAGCCTTAATATGACTTAAGGAAGGTCCAGCAGAAGAAGAGGCATGCTGATACGGCTGGGTAGGAGTAGGAGGATGGGGTGGGTCAGGGGTATCATCATTACTATCATCAAGAGTAGCACTCCCCTCTAAAAACACATATTGACCATTTTTTAAAGTGGCTAACTGAAATTTTTTCATCACAGTCAAATTAAAAGGAAGCATGGTGCAAACTTGAGTCAAGTTAGCTAATTTATCAAATACACCCAAACTCTTAGCAAGGTAAGTAACATAGGAACCACTATACAAAGCTCCCTTTTTCTTCCTAGCCATGCCCTCCATATAAACAAGTAAAACCATAACCCAAATGGGGCACTAACCCTTTAACAAAGCAATGCAAATAAAACAAATCACGTAGGGTGACAACACCAGTGCTCTCATGTCGTCCATAAATAGTATAAGCAATGAATCGGTGCAAAAAATGTAAGGCAGGACTAGCTATGGTAGTACTCTTAGAAATCCTAGGATCATAATTTGTAGTAGTGATCCCTGTATGAATAATATCTCTCTAAAAAGAGTTGGCACTCTCAGTACCAAAATCATGCACAACATTCTCACATTCAGGATTAGTAACAAATATAGGCTCAAAGAACCCACAGTGGACAGCAAATTCATTTAACGTACCTAAATTGCATAAAATCAGGCTTATATATGCAACTAACCCCTTAGCAAGTGAAAATGTAGTAAGAAACTCTAAGAACAGTTCACAAAACACGGGTTGATCAATACTAAGACAACCATCCCATTTGGATTGTGAAAACATAGGAGAAATAGAATCACTTAATCCAATCACCCCTAAATCACCATGAACTATTTTGTAAGAAGGATGAATTGGAAGAGTGCTCAAAATCGTAAATCTGTCTCTATGGACTTTGGAAACGAAATGGAGAATGGGATGTTTGGTGGCGCTCGAACTCGGTTGAGAAGAAGAATATTGTTGCCATGTGGTGGTGGCTGGTGATGCCGTGTGCAATTCGGTATGAGACCTCTTGGGTGGTGGATTGGACTTCTTACTAATAGACATTGAGCGACCCATGAAGAATGGATAAGAAAACGACAAAGATTATGTGGGGTTAAGAGAGAGAAAAGAGAAGAAAGTAAGTAGAAAATAAGAAGAAAGTAAAAAAGAAAAGAAATAAGAAAGTGATGGTGGCTAGGGTTAGCGAAAAGGAAAGGGTGGTATTTATAGAAAAGGAGAGTCCAAGCCATGAAAAATGCATTTTAAGTGAAAAGGGAACGTTACTTGCGTAAATTAACATGGCTTGTACAAGCCGTGTCGGAAACCATATGAGCATCTGCCTGAAAGATTAAAACGAAGAACCAATTATCACAGCATGAACAAGCCGTGACTAAAGTCGTGCCGATAAGAGAAGGAAGTGACACGGAATGACATGCTGTGTTTAAAATGGTGTGGACTTCTGATGCGGGTCAAAATGTTTACCCTAGTCTCTAGGACTTAGTATAGAAAAGTAGGGTGTCGAACACTGGGAATTGTTGTACTTTATATTAATTGAGTAAATACTAAGATGGATAGGTAATATGTTAATAGTGAAAGTTATTCAATTATTCTAACTATTCTAATTA
>CATIWK010558891.1:0-13224 GCA_949634005.1 Mallotus japonicus
CATAAATCCTACTCTTTCACGACGCTTTAGGGTTGCGTTATGTCTTTTCCGACGGCAAAGGTGCACCATTACTGGTGACATGAAATCAAGCGTCACCAATGATAGCATATGCCATATCCTTTAAACCGTCTTGGCGACGGAAAACTTTTCTTCGTAGATAAATCTGCTAAGCACAAAGTTTAGGTTAAATATTTTAACATATCATTTTAATTAGTTTTTAACTTAATTAGAAAATTTTCTTCACAAAAAACTTAATTAAAAAAATAAATTAAAATTATATTATATTATCTGATGGAGAGATTTTTTGGGTTTATTAGAAGTAAAGTTCTGCTTAAAAAATCTAAAAGGAAATGGCCATTAGGAGTGAGACCATGTTCTAGGTCAAGATCCAATTCCTATTGTATCAGCCCTTGTTGGGCCAAAAGAAATGTGCCAAAAAAAAACTCCGGCCACTGTTACTTCTCTGAACCACTATTATTAGATTCTTTTTTTTTTTTTTTTTTGAGAATAACTATTATTAGATTCTTACTATACATTCGAATTGTAGAATTCACTACAAATTCGATGTAAATCTATGAGTGAATTGTAAAAGTATAAAAATTAATACTAAATTATACTATTCTTATATGATTTAATGGTGTTTTCATTCATTCTTTTTTATTAAAAAAATAAAATTTATTTAATGAACTATATAATTAGAAAATAGAAAAAATCATGATATTTTAATTAAAAACACTTTTTTTCAAAGATTTTTAATTAAAAACACTTAAACATTGAAATTTCAAATTAAAAACACGAACCTAATTTATTCTTCTTTTTTCACTTCTGTTTTTTGAACTTAACGAGGTTGACATCTATGATTAACTTTATAAATTATTTTATTATCACTCTTTTCGTTTGTCCTTTTAGTTGGAAAACTAGCAAGTTTATAGAGCACATTACATGCATAACCTAATAGGCTCTAAGTTTTACTATATTGGTAATGAGAAAAAGTAAATTATTTATTTAAGTTTTTATTCTTCTTTTTATTGATATATTTTTTTTTGTAGCTATTTGTTTTAACTTTTATGATGTGGTTTTTATGAAATAAAAGAACTATTAGTACATTTACAGTATTAATTTTTATGTTTGAGTTTC
Source organism: Mallotus japonicus (assembly GCA_949634005.1). Lineage (NCBI taxonomy): Eukaryota > Viridiplantae > Streptophyta > Magnoliopsida > Malpighiales > Euphorbiaceae > Mallotus > Mallotus japonicus. The sequence continues at coordinate 1,138 of CATIWK010558891.1, forward strand.
TTTTTTAACTAAAAAAATATATATGATGACTATTGTAAGTTCTATTATTTATAATATATTTAATATATTATATTATTAAAAATTTTAATAGTAAATAGTATTCTAATATATTACTTTTAATTAATATTATTAATATAAACCATTCATGAATGATTCAATTTTTTATTCTCAATTTACAAATTAAGAATTTTAATTCTCTATTTAAATCTCGATTCGACATCTATCCTCGTAGCGAACATGACAAATTGGTAAGCGAAGATGAAAGATTGTCAATTTATATTTGGATAAGCATCAACGAATATTGTTTATATATAAATAACTTAATTTTTGGCCAATTATATAAATAACTAATACGCCCCTCAAAAAAATTAATACATCAATCAATTTCAAACTATAGTTCAAACAATACGATAATCTTTTCTTTTTAGACCATTTAACGAATATTTTTTTTTATTAAAAGTTGAATAATTTAATAATATAATTTCTTTTAAAATATGAATAGGTTAAAAATTCAATTTTTTTCTTTATAAATATACTAGTAAACAACCATGTGTTTCACATTTGAACAAAAAATTTATTTGACTCGTGATAGATAGTAAATAAACAATTAAACATATTATTATTATTAGTGTTATTAAATAAAAGTTTTAAAAATAATAACAATGTTATTTATTTATATAACAATATAATATTAACTTAATATAGTTATAATTCGTTACAATTTTTATAAATCTTTTATTTAAATAATTATATGATATTACTTCAATATTTTTTATAATTAATTTTTCTCAACTCTATAACTTATTTCATATAAAAAAAATATTATAGTCATAATTAATCATAAGATAATGAAAAATCATTATTTATTTGTTAAAAAAAATTTAAAAATAATAAAAGTTATATTTTCTTTATATAAAATTTTAAATATTACAACCCCATTAAACTTATAATTTATTACAATTTAGTAAAATTTTATTTGAGCTATGACACTTTATTTCTTTAATATTTTTAATATTAATACTTTTATTTACACAAAAATTAATTTAATGTAATTTTTTAAGTTAAACTAATAATTAAATGATTAATTTTTTAACTCTTTTTTGTTAAATTTTATAAAATAATTAATTTAATTTTGATAGAGATAAAATAGAAATTAACTTAATTAAAATAGGAAACATAATTTCAATTAAATTAGAATTTTATTATTAGAGATAAAATATAAATTAACCTAATTAGAATAGGAAATATACTTTTAATTAAATTAGAATTACATTTTAATTTAATTAATTTAATTTAATTTTTTTAGAGATAAAATAAAAGTTAACCTAATTAAAATAGGAAACATACTTTCAAATAAATTAGAATTATATTTTAGTTAATTTAATTTTTATTAGAGATAAAATAGAAGTTAACCTAATTAAAATAGGAAATAGACTTTCAATCAAATTAAAATTATATTTTAATTAATTTAATTTTACTTTTATTAGTACATGACAAAATTATCCAATTTTTATATAATAATGAGTAAAGATTTTTTCGTAATTTTGTCTGTTCCTCCCTCCTGGTACATTTATATATATTATATTATAGATATATATATAGGTAAATAATCATATGTTTCGCACGTGAACAAAATATGTTTTAGACTCGTGATAGTAAAAAAAATATTATTAAATATATACTTTGATATTATTATTATTATTATTATTTAATTAAATAAAATCTTTTAAAAATAAGTGTTATTTATTAGCAATTTAATATTACAAATTTAATATAATTATAATTCCTAGAATTTTGATCAATTTTTTATTTAAATAATATTCTTTCAATATTTTTTATAATTATTTTTAAATCTAAATTAATTTTATATAAAAAATTATGGTCATAATTAATTATAAGATAATAAGAAATCATTAGTTATTTCCTTAATAAAAAATTTTAAAAATAATAATAAACAATAATTATATGACTTTTCTTATGAAACAGAAATATTATTCTCAAATAAATTATATGCTATATTTTTTGAAATATAATTATGGATGCAAGACAAATAAAAAATTTTGATTGATTTAATTTTAACTCCTTATTTAATAAAATTTAATTTAATAAGTTTTTAAAAATAATAAGAGTATTTTTTAACTTATATGACAATCTAATTTTCAATCTTGATAGAGTCATATTATAACATAGTATTTATCACAATTTTAATAAATTTTTTATTTGAATAATTATACAACACTCTTTCCATATTTTTATATAAATAATAATCTAATTTTACAAATTTGAGAGACTTATAACATAATAATCTATTACGTTCTTTTTAAATTTTCTATTCAAGTAATTATACAACAATATTTTAACATTTTTACATTAATATTTTTCATAATTAATTATTTTATAAAATTTGTTAATTTTGATTTTAATTGTTTACTTATTAAATTTAATTTTTTAAGACTTATAAAATTTTATAATCTAATTTGATTTATATTAGATAAAAAAAACCTAATTAAAAGAGAAATATATATATATTTTTAATAAAATTACAACTAAAATTTTAATTAATTTAATTTTTGTTAGAAATAGGATAGAAGTTAACCTAATTAAAATAGGAAATATATTTTCAATTAAATTAGAATTATATTTTGATTAATTTAATTATATTAGAGATAAAATAGAAGTTAACCTAATGAATAGGAAATACACTATCAATCAAATAAAATAGTATTCTAATTAGTTTAATTTATTTTTATTAGTAAATGAATAAATTATCTAATTTTTATATAATAATAAGTAAAAAAATTTTTTGTAATTTTGCATGTCCCCCATTTGTACATTTTTATATATTATAGATACAGATATACTTTGTTATTTTAGAATTCACTTTTAATTAAGTTAAAGAAATGCTAAAAATGTTAATTAATTATGTGTACAAATATAAAAAATTAATTTATAGTTATAATTAAATAAGAATTAGTTTAACAATTTTTATTTTATTTTATTTATATAAATATAGAGGAAGAGCCGTTAAAAATATATTACGAATTAAGGGTATTTGCTGCATAAGTTTTCCTCTAGAAGACTAGCTCAAATCAACAACTTTTATTATTTTGTTGTTTATAGGTATTAAATTATCATTATTATAACTATTTTTCAAAAAAATGAGGTAAATATTATAAATATTTAATCTTGATGGATCCAGAGGTAGCAGGTTGTTTTTTTTTTTCTAGGTTGAAAAAAAAAATGTTTGTTGTTTTGCTACATACATATGCACAATTAATTGTGCAATTAATTAATAATTAAAAATGGTTTAGGAAATTTGTCAATTTTAATGCTGGACTATATTGACATTTGGAAACAAATTAGAGAAAATGATATAATTACAAGAGAGAAAGTGACATACCAACTTATTCAACATTAAATATATATATGAATATGATTATGATTAATATATAGTCATTGCCTTTCCTTTGTTGATAATTTCTATATGTTTTGTATATATATACAATTACATTTACACACATGGTGCCACTTTAAATCAATTACATAAAAAGCTTGTCAAAGACTTCCACTCTCTTTTTCTGCCGAAAGCTTGAAAAAGAATATCCATGTAATTCCAGAGGCTGCTGCCTATTCATAGTAAAGGTATTACTCTAGAATCTTATATGAATAGTGAATGTAGTATTGATGGATCGACACGAAGGCAGATATTAAAATTTATTTTATAATTTAATGATAATAACATGATTCAAATTATATATTTTTTAATATTTTTTAAACAATGATTAAATTAGTTTCTCATTCATAAATTATAATATAAAAATATTAAATTTTGAATTTTTTTTTAGCAATGCTCATGATTGGAGAGACCGCAATGCGAGCCTTTTTATCTTTAAAGCGTTGCCTAAAATTATATTGTGAGATATGCGAGTTAAGTTTGTTTTAACTGTTTTTATTTAATCCAAATATAACAACAAAGATAGTAAAGTCTTTATAATAATTAATTTAATGCGACTGCATAAACTTTATTAATTTGAATATGAAACATCATTTAAGTTAAAACAGTTTCTACTAAGTGATTTCAATAGTTATTGGTAATTTTAAAATTTTAATATCATTAAGACATATATATATATATATATATATATATATATATATATATATATATATATATATATAAAAGAATTTAATTTGTTGATAATTTAAACATAACGCTCTTCATTTTTTTCCTAGACTAGAATATAATTTTAAAAATTCAAAAAAAGTTTTTCCAATAAAAATTATAGTCTTAAGTTTTTGAATAGTTTGTTGGTTGGTTGAAGAGGGAGATCAATCATTGTGAGAACAAGATTTGAGGCTATGAAATTTTGGGACAGGGAATCTGTAGCATTATTGTATAGAATCATCTTTTATAGATTTAGCAGCAAAAAGAATTCTCAACAAACAATAGAACAAAAGCAATAACTTAATTTGTAGTTGCATGCAGAAAATGGTTAGCATGAGGCCGACATTAATTAATTAATATATATACATTAGTAATTTTTTTTTCCTTCTCAGTTCCTTAATTAATATGATAAGCACAATCACAGTTCACAAATATTTTTGTAATCGAATAGAATTAATTTGAGTATTAAAAACATACACGTAGCCTGTGCTTTTTAATGCATGAAAGCTGATATGTTCTCCAGTCTGTTGAGGGTATAATAAATGGAAAATATTCTCTGGTCTGTTCTCCTTTCTTAATTTGTAGAAAAAGATAATTACAAATTTTCATATAACTTCTTTTTCTTTTTTGCTGATGTACGAGTGTATTAAATTTAAATAAATTTATTTCGATGTAAATAAAATTTTTAAAATTTTTTTAAGAATTATTTAATATATATATATATATATCATAATTTAAATAAAAAATATTATTTAAATAAAAATAATTTTTAATCAGCTGATTTTATCATGTGACGTATAATTTCTATTTTTAATATTATAATTCTAATTATATAGTTGCTAAGCGTACTTTACATCGTATCTCATGCTTTTTTTCTCTAGGTGTAACGCTTCGTTCATCTATTTGTCCATGTAGTAGTAGATGAAGCAAGAGGTTCATCTCATGCTTTTTTTCTCTAGGTGTAACATATTTAATATAGATAATTTTATTTTTATTATTATTATTATTATAAAATAATAGAGATGTTTATTCAGTAAGAATAAATATAATAAATACTATGTAAAGTTAATTAATGGTATGTTAATTTTTAAAAGTAAATAGTTTGAATTTTTAAATCATATTTAAAATCCAATTTTTATATATACAAATATATATTCTGAGAAAAATTTATTTTTTTATTAAAAAGTATTTGAATAGATTCGAATTAATCAATCTTTATAGTTGTTGAGTATTAAAAAAATTAAAATTATAGAATTAAATTCTTAAACCAAATTTATAAATTCATGAACATAACTTGTGTACTGTTATTAGAACTTTTTAGAACTTTTCTTTTTTGTTTGTCTATATAAATACATGGAAGGAAGTGATAGGTAGTAGCTGGAATTCATGTGAGAGGCATATATAAAATGCCCTAATAAAGATGTCTCTAAGGCTTGGCCCCTTGTGGGCATGGAGACCTCCCCCACCCCTCCTGTAATGGTTAAAAAATATATATATACCTTAAAAAGAAATTGGAAGAAAAACAAAGGCCTAGTATGGTTAAATCTGTACAACAATTTCTATAAATCATTTGGACATGGTTGAGACGTATACATTATTATTGCATGAAAATGGGCAAAAGAGATCATGTCTACCAGATAATGTGAAGAAGAAAAAAGAAATAAAAAGATAAAGGGAACATGCATGAAATTTTTTAACATTAACTCAAAAGCAAAAAAGATAACTACTTCAAGGCTCACTTTTGCTTTATTTTCTCCTTTATGCTTTGTTCAGAGTTCCAATTGCAGGGCACCAGCTTATGCTTCACCCTCCTAAGGAAAAAAAATAATATATGTTATCCACATAAAACTTTATGCTAATTTTTCTTAATTATAAAATGAAAATTTTAGCTCTAGCCCATGCTACGGAATTGAACCTTTCAACCACAAAAATTCATGATTTTGAAAAAGTATATATCTCATTATCAAATGAACAAAATAATTAAATCAACCATATGACTGGTCACTCTTTTTAGTACAAGGGTCTGCAGCTAAAGCTAGACCGCTCTTTTTAGCTATGCCTTATAATACACGTCACATCGAAAAGCAGCTAAAATTTAATATTTTTTATTTAAACTATGGTTGTTCAAAATTTATTGATTTACGATATTCACTATAAACTACAATAATCATTATCAACTATTATAATTATCAATAAAAACAACTAATACTATTTTATTATTATTATTTTTTAAATAACTAAAAGGTTAAGGAGAACTGAAGAATCGAACCCATAATCTCATCTTATAATGTCCATCACTTAAACCATCAACCATGAAATTCTTTTTTTGAAATACAAAAATTGATCCTGGTACCTTAATTAATGTTTTTAGTCCAAATTATCTTTAGTACTATACCTTTATTAATTTTCCTCGTCTCCCTAACTATATGCACTATTCCCCCCTTTTTTTTCATATTGATTAGTTGTATAGGCTAGCTACTATAGGTAGGTATCATTAATGGGAAACACACCTTTTTTCCTCAATCACCACCGCTATTTAAAAGTTTGTTAATGACTAATTCAAAACGATTATATATACCACAATTTATATTTTAAACATCATTTAAATATAAAACATTAAAAAATTATAAAACAAAAATAATTTTTTTAATCAGCTGAAAATTTTGTGCTATCTCTTAACCGTAATATTCATAAAAAATTATGATTAAACTACTATTTTAAAAAATAATTATTAAACAAATTTTTTACTGGCAAATACTTTTATCATTAAGAGAAAAAAAAAAACTTTACTGTAATATGAAGAATTTACCTGAAGTAATACACCTGAATTAATGTTGAACAAATAAAGGGTTGATATTGTAGTAACTATAATATTTACTGTTTTTTTTTTAAAATTTCATTTAATTTCGTTTGCGGTGTTTAATTTAAAGTATATATTTTTTGAATTTTCCTTAATTTTAATTTCTTTGTACTTAAGAGGTTTCCTTTCTTCGAAGAAACTATAATATCCTCTTCCTTGCTTTGAGTGAGCCACTAAACAATCATCAGCTTCGACAAGAAGATAAAGGGTAAAAGATATAAAAAGAAATTGTTAATCACTGTCCGTTAATAGCAAGTTAATGGATGATTATTGACCACAAATTGTAAGAAAATGGGAACTTGTCATGTCCTTCAAGGCAAATGACATCCTCCGATCAAGTAGTACTGTTAATTACTAATCATCGTTTACTTTTAGATTCTTGTCATGCAATATCATAATTTAGGGCCAATTTTTCTTAATCATCTGGTCTATGGTTATGACTTTTTATAGTGGCTGAGACTGGAAAATTAATTAGATGATGTAGTTCATTACACCAATTTTCAATGCCTCCTTGCCAGCAGTCAAGATTTGAAAGATATATATAAAAAAATGGGTCGTGATTTATGTGGGTGGTAGCAATATCATTTATTATGGGCTAAAACTAATGAAAGACAAAAATATAATTAAGAAAATTTAGCATAATTGCTATCTGTATTACTATTCTATAAAAATAAAACCAAAAACACTAATGAATTGTAATCTATAAACAATGAATTAAATATTTTAAAATATGGCAGCTTACTTGTAATTTAATATATTTATTTTAATAATAGAGAGTCGTCCCCAATGAAAATAACTAAAATGTGATACCTATTTAAAGTTAATTTTCTTATAGCTCGACTATTTGTGTATAGAACTGAAAGATTAAACTTCAAGAGTTGGTTTAAATTGTTAAAGAAATATTTCTTAAATAATATGGATTAAATTTTTAAAATCTACTATTAAATATAGATATATTTATAAATTATTTTAAAAATAGATTAATATAGAATAAATGAGTGTGAATTTAATTCAACATATTTATACCAATTTTTATAACACATGATTTAGAATTATATTATTAGCAGATATAATATAATTAATTAAAAAAAATTATGAATATCATTAAACTATACATGCACCTAAAAATTCTATCTATGGGCATCTTCTCACATGCAATAAATCTGCTCTAGGTAGCTAGACAATGTTATTTTATATGTCCTCACAACTGCCTAAATAGCAATCTATCTTTTTCCAAAGTTAATTAGCTGCTTCCATCTTGGGATATTGAAATTTAGATGAAACCTAACCTGACTACTATCTCCTCCTTTAAGCATGTTAATTGTTAAGCATGTTATTAGCTTCTTTTTCTATATTAAACAGCTGATTATGCAAAATATTATACACATGGCAAACGTTAAACATATTAAGTGCAGTACTCGGACATGACTAAGTATATAACTTTTCTTTTAGTATATAGTTTGACTTTATCAATTCAAATTATTTAAATTGCAAATAATAATTTTCAACATTGACTGCTAGCTGGGTACAAATAAATGTTATGTTCGAATGTTGTATATGGTAAAAACTAGAGCTTTGATAGGTTCACTTGACTCAAACTTTGATATAGTCGAAATTAGGGGTGTAATCGAGTCGACACACTATCAAACTCGAGTTCGACTCAACTGTCAAATTTGAAGTTCAAACTCGACTCGAACTCGATCGAGTTCTTCTTTTTGAAGCTCGAGCTCGACTCGATTAAAGAATTCATTTACTCAAACTCGATTCGATTCGACTCGATTAATTAAATTAAATTTTTAAAATTATATATTTTTAAAATATTCAAACTCGAATCGAGTTCGAACTCGAGCTCGATTAGCAAATATATATTTATAATTATATTAAAGTAAATCGACTCGAACTCGATAGACTCGATTAAGCTCGCGAACCTATTGAGTCATATATTTTGGAGTTCGAGCTCGACTGGACAATAATCGAGTCGATTTCAAGTTTTTTTCGAGTCGATCCCGAGTAGCTCGCGAGTAGGCTTGGCTCGATTACACCCCTAATCGGAACTTGCGTGTTCGAAGACATCAAGTGAAAGAAAAAAAAAAAAAAGCACATCATAATTTAGGGATCAAATTGTTATGTAATTATAATTTTTTTTTTTTGGAATAATTATAATTATAATTATAATTGTTATGTAATTATAATTATAATTTTTTTTCAACCTTATAATAAACTTCCATTTACATAGCAATAATTAGGTAGTACACAAACATCTGGTTGTGCATAAATAATATTAATTATTTGTTAACATATTGTAATTGGTAGCAAACTAATAATTAAATTATATATACTTGACAGCAATCTGGTTGACAATATAGCCATCTCCATCCTTCTCAATTTTCTGCAACCATTTTTTTTTCTTGAATTTAGCCCTGCTGCTGCCCATGTCCATCATCAGAAATCAAGAGCAACTGAGTAGAATCATCAGAATCATCTTTAGTGTCAATGTACATGCAAGAACACCTCTCTAGTGACAAGAAAAACACGGTCGCGACACCATTTAGGAGCCATGAAGCTACTCCGTCGAATTTTCTGCATGCAGGAATCACACAGCCTTGGCTAGATGATGGCAGTTCTTGAGGCTGGACTACAGTACTGTTACTCTCTTTATAACAACTGCAGACACAGCTTCTAGAAATCATAGCTGTAACCATTAATATTGAGAAGATTTTGAAGATGTTGCAGGCTTATAAATTGACTAGGCATGACAGGTTTTTAAAGACTTTTTTTTATATATACTGCAGAAACACATTAATCATACATTATATTATATGGTAATTAATTAATTAATCTGCCATAATGTTCTAGAAATGTAATTAGATACCTTACTTACATACCCTTTTGGACTTTAGTAAATCCAAGTTGCAATATGATAATGATAATGATTCTTGTGTAGGACAAACACTTCAATTGAAAAAAAGAAAAGAAAAGAAAAGTTAAGGAAAAAGGACAGAATCATTTGTAGTTTCTTCAATTTTTCTTAGTGGGTTAGTTGAGATACATTTCGTGAGCATATAGGTTTTTGCATACAATCATAATCATAATAGAGTGTTAACAAAGCCCCATCCTCTTGGCGTGGTGGTTATAGGCGCGTAGGGTTTTGTGGACGTCGGGGGTTCGAGCCCCACTCCACCTCCCCCCTCCCCTTTAATCTAACTCCTAACAACTAACACTTTGTTCAAAAAAAAAAAAAATAGAGTGTTAACATGTCTGTTACTGTATAAATCGGGATAGTCTGATTGATATTTTTATCTGTAAAAATTATATAGATCTCAAGTTCAAAACTTGAGAATATTAAAACAAATAAATTTCTTAATAGTTTTAGTGGGTGTTTGGATTAGTTGTTGTGAGGAACTGTTAGTTATTTACTTCCAACAACTAGGAGAATGATATTTGATTAATTTTTTAAATTGTTAGTTGGTAGCTGTTAGGATACTAAATAGCTCCCTACACATCAGCTCCAATTTGAAACTTTTTACTAACAACTATCATTTTAAAAATAAATTTACTATTTTATCTTTCTTAACTTTAATTAATTAACCTTAATTTAATAAAAAAATTATTATAAAATTATTAAAAACATCCACACAAATAAAAATATTAAAAATTATATTAATAATAATGTTCAAAACTCATCAATTCTAATACTAATAACAACACATATTAGTATTTTATTTAAAATTTAGTATCAAAAATTTAATAAAAATAAAAATTATCTTAATATTTATAATTATAAGTATAAATAATATTTATTTTTACATCATAAATATTATTGTTAACATTTATATTAATGAAACACACACAAATATATAATTTATTATTTAGAAAATAAATATAAAATATGATTATTGTTATATAAATTAACTAATGTCTATATCTGTAATTAAATACACTATCAGCAACAAATATATATTTTTTTTATCAGAAGCAACAAGTATTAAAATTGTACCAAATACATAGTATCAATTATCTATCAGTCATCAACAACAATTATCAGCTGTCAGCCATCAGCAACAACTATCATCGGCAACAGCCATCAACCATCAGCCATCAGCAACAATCATCAGCTATCAGCCATTGGCAACAGCTATTATCTATCAGCAACAGTTTAGCCACACAAGTCCTTCTTATATTTGTTAACTGCTTTTAGTTTGAGAGAGAGTAGCTAGCTAGCTATGGTGCTATGGAGATGAAGCACATTATGGTGGTATCTGAAGATGAGGTATTAAGTAAATGGTTGTGAAAACGAGGATTGAAAGCGCAGTATGTGCTTAATAACAAATCACATATGTTTCACAACTTGGGTAGAGCAGATCGAAAAGACAGCTCAGTGATTGAGCATTAAATGTTTGTCATCACATGGGATGAGAAATTGAACACTTCCCATCAAAAAGAAATAGAAATTACCATATTTTTTAAATAAAATTTCAAATTTAAGTTTGTTATGCAAAAATAAAAATTTTATTTATTTTTATAAAATCCATCCATTTGAATTTTAAAATAATGATTCAATTAAATAAATATTAATTAATCCAAAAATATTAAATATAAAAAAATTAATAATGATTCAATTAATTAATTATGTAACTAAGCCTATTTGATACAATTACTCATGTTAACAGGTAGCATTATATATGTCAAGTAACTATGCAATTCAAAATTCTAAATATTAACTAATTTTTTAAAATAGTTTTAATTGTTTTTAATATTTCTTAATTTGCTTGTGAAATCTATCTTATTATTTGAATTATTAATAATAAGAAAATACATAGAACTGAATGCTAGATTTCTTTTGTCAAATATTAATTAAATTTAAATTGTTAATTAGGTGAGCTGATAATAGTTATTTCTAATAATCTCAAGATATTTTTTTTCCAAGTCAAGGAAATAATTTCAAGAACAGAATTTCTAATTTGTGTAGATATTGAAGTTTTGGTCAAAGATCCAAGATTGACAACTAATTCATGTTGAATTGTTATTTGTTTTCTTATGTAAATATTTCCAGGAAGGATGACTT
>CATIWK010558966.1:0-17132 GCA_949634005.1 Mallotus japonicus
CAAACATTGATTTTTCCTTTAGTTTAATTATTCTGCTTTGTGTTATTCAATTTAGTTCTTAAATTCATCATCAATTATTCACTTTATTAGCTCATAAGGATCATAATCATACTTAGTGCTAGGATTTATTCCTCCCTGTGGGAACGATACTCTACTTATCATTATATTATTTGTTCGATCCGTATACTTACGGAAATCACACAACAATGGAATAAGTCTGGATTTTTGACTTCTATTCTCCTGAAGGCAACTGTGTTTCTGAAGCCAGTAAAAAACTTCAAGTATCTCTGTGTGTGTTTTAGTCTTTTGCAGAAGACTTTTCTAAAGAAATGAAGAAAACTTGTTTTTGTTTTTTTTAGGCGTGAGCTCAATTATTTGCAGAGAAAACTTGGGTTTGTATCGTCCAGATCTCCCCTTACTCCTCAACTCAAACTTAGTTTAAATAGGGAACCTTAAAAAACCCTAAATAGAGTCACAAATGACTCTGCGTCTGCAGGGATTGAGTTCCTCCTGTGAGGGACTCTTTCCCTGATAATTTTAGTAATTAATTAGAGATTAATTACTTAATTATCACCTAAAATAAATCATTATCTCATCACTAAACCAATTACAGTTGAGATAAATGAATTTTATTTACGTTAAAACACCGAAAATAATAAAACAGAGTATTTTAATTCCAATCGGAAGTCTAGATTGCCGATCGGCAATCTGGAATTTCGATCGAAAATCCATTCTTCCTATTTTTTTAACATTTAATTACAAAAAGGTCCCTACAAAAACCAAAATTTTTCAATTGAGTCCTTTAAAATACTTTAGAAACACAATTAAGCCCTTTTGAGATTTCGAACTCAAATATTCCGAGACTTATTCATGATTTTCTCATCGTCGGAGTTCTCTGTCGCATCGATACTCAGCTATCCCAAAATTGGGTGTCTATAAGCATCTCATTGCGTCTTCCAATATTCCCTGTCCTTTGGCAATGATCACACTTAAGCATAAGATCTCTTACATCTTTGAAGAGGGAGGGCCAATAAAAGCCGCTTTGAAGTACCTTTGTTGATGTCTTGGTTGAACTTGCATGTCCCCCACACTCAAGTGCATGACAATGAGTAAGAACACTTAAAATTTCATCATTCGGCACACATTTTCTTATCAAACCATCTCCACATCTCTTGTATAAGTAAGGTTTATCCCAAAAATAATGTTTTACATCCCAAAAGAACTTTTTCTTTTGATGGTAATCTAGATCAAGGGGAAGAACTCCACATGCTAGATAATTAACCAAATCAGCATACTAGGGAACATTTTCTTGAACTTTCATGAGTTGCTCACCCGGAAGGTCATCAAAGATAGGAAGTGAGTATGAATGATTCTGGTTCTCAAAGCGAGAAAGGTGGTCAACTACTAAATTCTCAGTCCCCTTGCGATCTCTTATCTCCAAATCAAATTCTTGCAACAAAAGAATCCAGCGAATAAGCCTTGGCTTAGAATCCTTTTTTGCTAGGAGGTACTTGAGGGCTGAATGATCCGTGTAAACAATCACCTTGCTCCCGACTAAATATGAGCAAAATTTGTCCATTGCATGCACCACTGCTAAGAGTTATTTTTCAGTTGTTGTATAGTTTATTTGAGCTTCATCAAGAGTGTGACTAATGCAGTAAATGGCGCAGGCTTGTTTATCTTTTCATTGCCCCAACATAGCACTAACAACATAGTCACTTGCATCACACATAATCTCGAACGGTAAGCTCTAATCCGGTGGTTGAAAAACAGGTGCAGTGATTAAAGCTTCTTTTGGCCTGTGAAAAGTATTAAGACATTCATCATTAAACTCAAAGGGAACATCTTTAGCAAGTAAATTAGTAAAAGGTTTAGCAATTTTGAGAAGTCTTTTATGAAGAGATGATAGAACCCTGCATGACCAAGAAAACTCCTAATCCCTTTGATGGAGCTAGGTGGTGGAAGTCTTTCAATCACTTCGACCTCAGCTTTGTCTACTTCGATTCCATTCTCGGACACGATATGCCCAAGCACCATGCCTTTGGTCACCATAAAGTGACACTGCTCCCAATTTAGCACTGGGTTAGTTCGTCATAACGCTGCAACACTTTAGAAAGGTTATCTAGACATGCATCAAATAAAGAACCATACACAGAAAAATCATCCATAAAAACCTCCATAATGTTCTCAACAAAATAAGAAAATATAGACATCATGCATCTTTGAAAAGTGGCGGGTGCATTACACAACCCGAAGGGCATTCTTTTATATGTATACATTCCATAAGGACATGTGAATGTGGTTTTCTCTTGGTCATCAGGATGGATGAGAATCTGAAAGAAACCTGAGTAACCATCTAAATAGCAAAAGAATGAATGATTTGCTAGCCTTTCTAAAAGTTGATTAATAAAGGGTAAAGGAAAATGGTCTTTCCTAGTAGCTTTATTCAACTTCCTATAATCAATACACATGCGCCACCCCGTGACTGTCCTAGTAGGAATCAATTCATTGTTTTCATTCTTGATCACCGTCATTCCCCCTTTTTTAGGGACTACATGGATTGGACTAACCCAATCACTATCCGAAATAGGATAGATAATCCCTGCATCAAGCAACTTCATGATTTCCTTTTTCACTACTTCCTTTATGTTAGGGTTCAATCTTCTTTGATTTTCAATTGAAGGTGTAAAACCTTCCTCCATGTGAATCCTATGCATACAAATAGAAGGGCTAATCCCTTTAAGATCATCAATGGTGTAGCCTATAATTTTTCTATGAGGTCTAACTCTCCTAAGTAATTTTTCTACTTGTTCATCATTTAGCTTAGCATTTACAATAATTGGATAAGTAGAATTAGGACCCAGGAAAGCATACCTCAAAGATGAAGGAAGAGTTTTGAGTTCTACCTCAGGTGGAATTTCTTCTTCAATGAGCTCACACAACTAATATTGGAAGATAGAGGCTCATACCTTGCCGATTGCAACTTATTTAGCGCAGGATTAGCATTAAGATAGTGATTGAATAGCACTACCTCTTGATCAATGTCATCTTCTCTTGCTTCATGAGCCAAGCAAACTTTGAGTGGATCTTAGGCGAGTTGTTTCTCAAATATTTCTTGCACACATCCTTCTATTACATCCACTCGAAAACATGTCCCCAATGTAGTGGTTTGTCTTTCCATCTTGAAAACGTAGAACTCCACTTTGTTGTCTCCAATTTCTAGTAGAATTTTGCCTCGTTTCACATCTATTATTGCACCAACTATAGCTGACGTCCCAAAATGATTAGGATTTGACGGTCCTCTTCTATCTCCAAGATAATGAAATCGCTCGGCACATAGTAATCTCCAACCTTGACAGGTACATCTTTAAGTATTCCATATGGATAAATGATTGATCTATCTGCGAGTTGTAGTGATACCGTCGTTGGTTGAGGTTCACCAATGTTTAAACGCTTGCAAAAAAAGAGGCATTATACTCACATTTGCGCCTAAATCACATAAAGATTTACCTATAAATTCATTCCCAATAGTATAAGGAATAGTGATACTCCCTGGATCCTTTAGCTTTTGTGGAAGCTTATTTTGAATAACCGTGCTGCATTCCTCATTGATGGGAAATGTTTCATGGTCTTCCCATTTTCTCTTGTGTGAGATGATGTTTTTAGAAATTTGGAGTAAGCGAGCATTGTATTGATCATATCCAAGAGTGGTATGTGGAGCTTAAGTTGCTGGAATGACTTCATAAATTTCTCAAATTTCCTATCTAACTTGGATTTTTGTTGTCTTTGAGGAAAAGGCAATGGTGGAGTCTTGAGAGGTGTTTCCTTCTTCTTTTCTAGCCTCTCTTTATTCACTTCAGACTTTTATTCTTCCTCTTATGTGTCTTGAACAACCCCTTCTCTTTCCTTCTCAACCTCGGATAATTTCTTCCCATTCCTAAGTGTAATTGCCTTTGCTTGCCTCTAAGATGTTCAGGTTGACTAGGAAACATTCCACTTGGTCTAGAACTTAAGGCTTGAGATGTAATTTGATTTTCTAACATCTTGTTATGAGGAAAGAGCTGGCTCATTTGAGAGGTTAGATTCTTGATAGCTTCCCTTTTGTTCCATCTGAATATTCTTGATGGCCTCCTTTTATTCTTCTTGATCCTTTAGGAATTTTTTCATCATGCTCTCTAAGTTAGGCTTGCTTTAATGTTGTTGATGGAAAGAATTCTTTTGTTGGAAGCCAGGTGGAGGCTGCTTGAACCCTTGGTTGGTGTTTTGAATTCCCCCTTGATTTGACCAAGAAAAGTTAGGGTGATTGCGCCATCATAGGTTGTATGTGTTGGAGTAGGGGTTCCTTTGATTCCTTTGAAAGATGTTAAGAGCATTGAGTTGCTCAATAGTAGGATATTGAGAAGAGAAACCTCCTTGACCCTCTTGAGTTGAATGTCCTTATCCGTAATTTTCACAAGAATAAATAGCCATAGAATTTGTCACCTTAGTTGAAGCCTTCAATTTCTTTGTGAGCATGTCGATCTTTGTATTAAGAAGGTTCCAACTATCTAATTCATGCATTCCCGCAACTCTCTTTGGTGCACTTCTTTCTCCATGCCATTGATAGTTGTTGGATGCCATGGTTTCAAGCAGGTTGAATGCATTGTCGGGCGTCTTGCTCATGAATAAACCTTGAGTTGTAGCATCTATGGTAATCCTAATTGGCTCGGTGAGTCCTTGATAAAAAGTCTGAATGAGCAGCCATTGTGGGATTCCATGATGAGGGCATTGACGTTGCAAGTCCTTAAAATGTTCCCAAGCTTCATATAAGGATTCACCATGGTATTGAGTGAAGCTTGTGATTTATTGTCTCAATTTTGCTATCTTGCCGGGTGGAAAGTATTTGCTCAAAAATGTCTTTGACAGGACATCCCAAGAATTGATGGATTGCAGTGCAAGAGGTAACTTGGCTTTTATCCTTTAGAGAGAAAGGGAATAATCTGAGTTTTATTGCGTCCTGACTAACCCTATTTATCTTGAAAGTGTCACAGATCTCCAAGAATTGAGCTAGATGAGCATTAGGATCTTCACTTGGGAGACCTCCAAATTGAAATTGTGAGACCATCTGAATGATTGCTGGTTTGATTTTAAATGTATTGGCATTAACAGTTGGCCTCATAATGCTGTTATGAGTATCTCCTAGATTAGGCATCGTGTATTCTTTAAAGGCACGATTCCTCCCCGGTTGTGCTGCTTGATCTTTAGCCATCTTTTGCTTGTCTTTCTTGCATTTTTCTTTTCGATTTTTCTTGCATGATTTCTCGATTTCAGGGTTGATCTTTTCCAAGTTTGTCCCTTTGGATTGAGTGTTCATAAACTAGCAGAAATCACTTGAAAAATCAAATAGCAAAATGGGTTAAAATTTAAAGAAAAGAATACTAGTCTAAGAAAAGTAAAAATTAAATTAATATCAATATTGCTAGTCCCTGGCAACGGTGCCAAAAACTTATTGTGTTCAAAATCCGCAAGCGCATGGATCGTGAATTGTAGCACAAAAGATATCGTTCCCTCGAGGATTGTATATTGAGTACTAATATTTTTACTTATGTTCTCAGCTAGTAGATTAAATAAGAGTGAAATTTTGTAATAAAATAAAACAAAGAAATCTAAATGAATTTGTAATCAATTATTAGAAAGCTTAGAGCCTAGGTTTAGTTTTATTATTCCAATCAGTTCATGAACATATTAACAAATAAAGACAATGATATTAGTTAAGGGTAATTGTTCTAATATTCCTAAAACCTCTCTCGAATTCAATTAAGCAAGAAAATATTAAAGTTTATCCTACTCTCGTGATTAAGAAGTTGATCTAAGCTCATTAAGTTTTTTAATAATTAATCTACCACCGTAGACTCCTGCCTACTGTCATGGTTCCCCGTAGAGCTCACCTACTCTCGTGGTTGAGTGGTCTAAGTCCTAAGAGTCTTAAGCTAATAAATTCTCCTAACTCTCGTTGGTGAATTTACCCATAAATATGCAAACAAAATGGCCAAGTATGAAAACATAAAATAAGTACAACTCAAAGAATTAACTAAAAATCAAATTAAATATAAAGATCCTTGTATTCATTCACATAATAGAATAGCTACTCCTAACCTAAACTCTAATGGAAATTTAGCCAAGCATAATTATGGTGAGGCACACAAACATGTTTAAAGAATTAAAGATAAAGAAAAATAAAACTCTTCAATCTTGGATGAATGGTCTTCAATCTTTGTTTTGCTCTTGTTTGTTGCCTTTTGGATGCGGAATTAGATCCCTAAAAAAATACATCTTAATGCCCCTTTTATAAGAAATTTGACCAAGGTCCCAGCCCTAGGATTTCTCTTCCTTTCCTGCTTAGGAAAGAAAGACTTTTTTCTTCAGTCATGGATTTGATCATGCCATGTCCAATTTAGTGTCACGTTACTTGCTTTACGGCATGGCCTGGGTTATGGCCATGTGTGAAACCATGTTAATGCTTCAACTCTTTTCCAAGTTTGGCAGAAGTAGACACAGGATGAAGCACGACTTTGTAGTAACTATGCCCCTCGAACTTCGACATCTACTGTCAAGCATGGCTTGGGTAAGCCATGGCTCAAACCATGCCAGCAAAAATCCTTGCTTTACTTGGAATTCCTTTAATGCTTTACTACAAAAAGAGAACATTAATCAATAATAAGCAAAAACTCCTTAAAAATAGGCTGACAACACTAAATTCCTAATTCAAACACTAAAACTAATATAGTCCTAATTAGACTCAAACTCTTCCCAATTAATGCAAACTTATTACTCTAAATTCATTAGAAATCAACTCAAATATATATAAATAAATTAGACATCAGTATTCATTCTGGAGGCGTCTACACATGTGAGTTCCCTTCTTTTCAAAATCCTGTTCTCTAAATTGACTTAATGTAGGGTTAGTTCTAATAATTGATTAATTGTATAGATACCTTGAGATCAGGGAAAGTATATGTACAGGGTGATTGAGGCCTAGCGGGATTTTCTGATGCAGGTGACACAACAATGGAAGGTAACATCACTCCCTACATCTATATGTATGCATGCTTTCATGATTTCTTACCTCTTATTGTGCTTTGACAAGATCGAGATGACACTAGTTAGGCTAGGATCACCGCCCTTAAGCTCAAGCATCAGGTTGGCGACAATGAGGAGGATGATAAAGATGGTGATAGAGAGGAGGGGCACGTTGATGATGCTGAGGATGAGGAGTATGATGATAGCAAGGATGACGAGGAGTGAAAGAACGCAGAAGTCATTGATCTAGCTGCCTTTTAGACTAGGACTATTCTTGCCGTACTGACACTGTTGATTTACTATTTTAGGCCTGGTCTCACAATTTAGAATTTTCATGTTTTGTTCTGACTGGATGCTGTAAAGCCTAAATCTACTTCAACTAAACTTTGAATCAATTAGGAATTTTTAATCATATAAATTCTCTTCCATGATAACTGAATTTCACATTTTTATAGTACTTACTCTAATCAGAGCATTACAAACATCACGCATCCTATCTGTTGAAGATGCGTCACCTCTTTGTGAAGAGGCAACATCAAAACGCCTCAACGCTCAGAGGCGTCACTTGAATGTTAAGGCGATTGCCTCTGTACCTTAATTCTGTAGCTGTGAAATCCCTAATTTCTCTTATAAAACCCTAATTTGCACACTCTTTCATCATAGCTTCTCCATTTCCTCTTTCTAACAGCATCCTAACCTTACAATATGACCGAAAGAAGCTTTAAACAACTACAATTGATCTTGAAAAGCTTAGATGGTGGATCATGGGCAAAATTGGAACCGTTTCACTTATTAGTTTTCAGATCTTTACATGCTAGGAAGATCAATTTCCCTTTTCTCCATGCTGTGGCTCAATTTTGGGATCCTCAGAAGCATGTCTTCCGGTTTAATAAACTAGAACTATGCCCTCTACCAGAGGAATTCAAAGCTATCTTAGGTTGTCATATGGATTCTGCTTGTTAGATTGCTATCCCTCAGGTTGGAACTCTAGATTTACACTCCATTTAATATAAGATGGCAAGGCTATTCAACCTTTCCCCTCAGTCTTCCATTCACTGTATCTTTCATACTGAAGTTCTGATAGGATCTCTCCTCGAAGTTATTATGGCTATGGATAGTAAGGAGGTTTACTGGCCTTGGATGGTTGCTCTTTATCTGTATGCACAGTTCTTGCTTGTTTCTTCTTTTGGAAACTACGATTCAAAAGTTCTCCATATCTTAGATCAAGTGGAAGGAGGACTCAATCCCTTTCCCCTTATCTTGGTAGAAACTATCATTAGATTAGACAACTTCTCAGAAACTAAGCAATTCTCTGGTAGTCCCCTACTGTTGAGGTCAGCTTTCCCTTCTCTTTTCTTTATTTTCTATTTTTTTGTCATTTTCATTCATTCACCATCTTTACAGGTATGGTTCCATGAAAAATTGAGGTTATTTGAGCCTCCTAGAGACATTGCACATTATAAGGACAAGCATTGTCGTACTAGAAGACTCCACCCCATTCCAGAGGATGTGCGGAGCTGGTTTTCCACATTTCCTGACACTATGATTCAATGGATGTGCCCCTGGTGAAGATTACAGCATATGACCATTCGGTTCTACACCTACTGCATCCTTATAGCTGGTATTCATTCTGCTACTTTCTACAATCCTGCTCGCCTTTATCGATAATATGGACAGAAATAATTGATTGTGTGGCCAGTGCATGAGTTTGAGCCGGGGCCTCTTTTTTATAACTTTTTGGATAATTTGGTTATAACCTGGCCTCGTAGAATCATTCAGAGGTACATTGACTACGACGAAGATCGGTATACTGATGATCAGTATAAGACATGGATTCAGTTACAGTAGACAGAGAAGGATAAATTTATGAGAAATAAAAGGACAAGAGAGTTACATACATCAAGCACTCAAGGTGTTCAACTGAAGAAAAGAAAGCAAAATTAGTTCATATAATTTAATCTTCGTTTTCCTTTTTGTTGGATGGAATTTTCCTTTTTTGGTTAAACAGTTTGTAATAGGCATTTAGGGCAATGTTCAACAATAACTAAGGCAATCCATTCCATTTAATTTAAATACAAAGTGACTATACATTTTACTTCTGACATATCTCCTGTCGTTAATTGGCTTGCCCTCACAAGTTTTTCAATTAACTATTTTTCCCTCTCTCTCTCCTTTTACATGTCCTTAATTTTTTCCCGGACCGCCTCTTCCGAGGTTTTCAATCCAACATGACTTTTTATTATTTTTCTCTTTTTTTGTCTTTAATTTCTGCCTAGACAGCCTCTTCTGAGGTTTTCTCCCTAGTGAGACTTCACAGAAAGTACTTCTTGAGCTTGTCCAGGTTGATAGGCTCTCTGAACTCATTTAGATCTGACAGAATGGCAGCGCCCTTAGAAAACAACTTCTTCACTAGATACGGACCCTCCCAATTCAGCTTAAACTTTCTCTGCAGATCAGTCATGATTGGCTTAGTAAGTTTCAACACCAAGTTGCCCTCTTTGATCTTACCTGGCTTAATCTTCTTATTATAAGCCCGGGCTATCCTTTTCTGATATAATTGGGAATGATATATGGCTTTCATTCTTCTCTTATCTAACAACATCAGCTGTGCCAATCGGCTTTCTACCCACTGATACTCAGGGATTTTGGATTCCAAGAGAACCCTCAATGATCGAATCTCGATCTCTACCGGTAATACGACTTCACACCCATATACCAATGAATACGGAGTAGCTCCAATCGATGTTCTGGTAGTAGTTCTATATCCCCACAACGCGAACTATAGATAGCTTGTCCAGTCTTTATAATTCTCCAGTATTTTGGCTAGGATCCTCGTCACATTTTTATTTACCGCCTTTACTGCTCCATTTGCCTGCGGTTTATACAGAGATGATTTATGATGCTCAATTTTATATTCCCTCAATAAAGTAGTTTTTTTTGCTCTAAATTGAACACCATTATCAGTGATAATATGATGAGGCAACCCATATCTACAGATTATATTCTTTTATATAAACCTTGCCATCTGTTTTGCCCCAATAGTCATGAATGATTATGCTTCAACCCACTTAGAGAAATAGTCAATTGCTACCATAATATAACGATGACCATTAGATGCCTTTGGCCTTATTTCCCCTATAATATCAATCCCCCAAACTGCGAATGGCCACGGAGAAGTCAATCCTTGAAGTTCCATAGAAGGCATATGGTTCACATCTCCATACACTTGATAGTTATGGAATTTCTTTATATACTTCATACAATCTGCTTCCATAGTCAACTAGAAATACCCCTGACATGTTATCTTCTTGGCAAGGATCGTTCCATTTATATGTGGTCCGCACACGCCTTCGTGAATAGCTTTTATGATCTTTCGAGCCTCGTCCTTATCAACACATCTCAGATGTACTCTAGTCAACATCCTTTTGTATAACAACCCATTATGACTGATGAATTGTCGGGATAACATCCTCAGAGACATCCTCTCCTTCTTATCGTCTTTGGAAAATTTTCCCTTTTCTAAATACCGCTGCAAGTCATGGAACCAGGGCTTTTATGTGGGGTCGATCAACATTATTCTTATCTTTTTATAACAGGGAGTTTGGGACTTCACAAGAATGAGAGGTTTGACTTCTATTTGTTTCCCTCCTTCCCATATTGTGGCTAGAGTAGCTAGAGCATCGACCATCTGATTCTCGTCTCGTGGCAAATGTACAAATCTGCATTGAGTAAAGGATAACAAAACAGTAGCCGAGTAATCCCAGTACAATCTCAGCCTATCTTCTCTTACTTCCCACTTGTTGGAAACTTATTTTATTACCAACATAAAGTCTCCATACATTGTGACATCTTCTGCCCCCACATTTCAGAGTGCTTCCAACTAAAAAATATAGGCTTTATATTCAGCTTGGTTATTGTTACTTTAAATTCCAACCTTTTTGCCATCAAAATCATCTTTCCTTCCAGTGTGATCAGAATTACCCCAATGCCTACTCCTTTGCTATTGACAGCCCATCAAAGTACATCGTCCATCCTTGAATCTTTATTACCCCCAGATGCTCATTTGGAAATTCTAGTTCCTATTCTTGTCCATCATCTATCAGACTCTGAGCCAAGAAGTTCGTGACCGCTCTTCCTTTCACTACTTTCTTTACCACGTAATCTATATCGAATTCGGTGAGCAGGACCAGCCATCTAGCTAATTTCCCTGTAAGTGATGGAGTCTGCTGGAGATATCTGAGAGGGTCATGCTTGGAGACTACCTAAACTCCGTAAGACTGGAAATAATACCGTAGCTTTTTGGTTGCCCAAATCACGACCAAACATGTCTTCTCCACTAGACTGTAGTTGGATTTGTAGGGTAAGAGTTTCTTACTCAGGTAATACACTGCTTGCTTGACCTTTCCTTCATCTTCCTGGGCTAACATTGCACCTGCCGCTTCTTTCTTAATCGCCAGATAAAGGATCAAAAGTTTATTTGGCCTTGGTGGTTGTAATACTAGAGGATTTATCAAGTAACCCTTAGTAGTTTCAAAAGTCATTTGACATCTATCATCCCAAATTACGAGTTGACTCTTTCTTAAGAGTTTAAAGATTGGCTTGCAAATGGTAGTTAACTTGGCTATGAACCTACTGATGTACTGCAATCGCCCTATAAACCCTCTGACTTCTTTTTCATTTTTTGGTGTAGGCATCTCCCTGATTGCTTTGACCTTGTCTGGGTCCACCTCTATTCCCTTCTGGCTAAATATATGTCCTAACAGCTTCCTAGAGGTTACCCTAAAAATACATTTCTTCAAGTTTAACTTGAGGTTATACTTTTCAGTTATGGCAAGGAATTTATCTAGAGCCTCAAAGTGCCCTTCTCAGATTGAAGAATTTACCATCATATCATCCACGTATACCTCTATCTCTTTGTGGATCATGTCATACAGTAAAGTAGTAGCCATCCTCTGATAAGTAGCTCCTATATTCTTCAACCTAAATGGCATGACTAGGTAATAATAAATACCCCATTCAGTGGTGAAAGGCATTTTTAACTTATCAATTACCACCATCATAATCTAATTGTATCCTGAAAAATCATCCATGAAGGAGTACATTGCACTGGAAGCTACACTATCGACTAGTGTGTCAATATACAGTAGGGGAAAATCATCTTTCGGGTAAGCCTTGTTCAAGTCCCTGTAATTTACGGACATCCTGACTCTCCCATCCTTCTTAAGAACCGGAACTATGTTAGCTAGCCATTTGGTGTCTTCTACTACCTCCAAGAACTTCACATTTAGCTGCTTTTCAACTTTTTCCTTGATCAAGAGAGCCCATTCTAGCTTTAACCTCCTCTTCTTCTACTTTATTGGTGTAATGTGACAATATGTAGGGATCCTGTATTCTGCGACCTCCCTGTCAATCCCAGACATATCCTCATAGCACCAAGTAAATACTTTCTGTCTTCATTTTAACGTTTCCTTTATTTTTTCTCTCTCATCAGGAGTTAAATCAGAAGCAATCAATATATTTTTAGGGTTATCACATGTGCCTAGAGTAAATGATTCAATTTGCACAGAATTAATGTCAAATATATGCATGAAATGATCATCATAAACAAAATAACCATTAGGAAAAACATCACATAAATAAGCAAAGTCAGACTTCATTGCATTAACCTTAGAGAAAAATAAGTCGTCAGTTTCAAATAAGTTGGCAAAAGAAACATCAAAGTCATCATAAAAGACATCCATGATAGAGTTAAGGACATAGGTCTTGAAGTCAAGCTCCTCTCCCTGATCAGCAATGTCCTTCAGCTCCGTAGCAGGAATGTCCTCCTTTGATTCTGGAGTCAACACTAGTTCTTCCACTATTGGCTCCTCAACAACAACTTCCTTGATCCCATTCACATATTCAGTAAAAATCTTAAATCCGGGGACCAACTTTCCAGCTAGCATTAAAGGTTCAGGAGTTCCCTTATATGGGTATCCACCATCACGCAACAAGTTAACTTGCCTTTTACCTCAGCCTTGATGAATAAGGCCTTATAGTGCTCTCTTCCTTCTAATGGCAAGTCATCATCAGAAAAAATAATAGCCCCCTTAGGGCTTTCCATCAGCGAATTCACTATTTATTCGGGAGTATAAGCTTTAGGAACATTGTTTTAGTCTAAAGCCTGGACTAGTGCCTCCCGATTGGTTTTGGAATTCATGAGCAATAGCTATATAATTCTCTTCTTTCTTTGGCTCTTCTTTTGGTTCTCCTTTCTCAACCTCCTTATTCTCAACCTTAGTCTCAGCTTCAGATTCTGGCTTGATCTTATCCTTCCCTTTCTCCTTTTCAGCAAGCCTTATGACTGATCGGGTCTCTCCGTCTTCATCATTATCACTATCCCACATATCAATCTATCCTCCTTCCTCGTCAGAGCTCCAGATATCCAACACACTAATAGCCAGTTCAGTGGGTTATGGGTTTTATGGTTCAAGGTCAGGTTTTTGTGAGCTGGGTATGGTATCAACAAAAGAGTTTAGGACTTGCTCTTCTGTTAAGCCAGTGTTTATCATGAGGATAGGTGCATTTGGTGGTGGGAAATTTCTGTAGTTGGGTAAAGGGTTATTTTGGATGTTTGGTTTTCTGAATTCTGGATTAGTGATTTTGCCTGAATCAATCAGGTCTTGGATTTCAAACTTCAATCGGGCATAATTATCGGTGTCATGCCCAATGGTTTAGTGAAACTTGTAGTAGAGTTTTGGGTTGGCATTTGGTACAAGTTGTCTCGAGGATAAGGGTTGTAGGAGGTTCTTCTGCATCAGTTTCTCTAAAATCTTTAAGAGAGGCTTACCCAGGTTAGTGAATCTTCGAGGTTGCCTGACGACATTGATATGCACATTGTTGCTTGATCCACTAGCTTCTTTGCTCCCAGACCTTCCATTGAAGAATTTCTTCTCCTGTGCCAAATCAGACTTTTTCTAAACCCCAAATCTGTATAATTCCTCAAAATTTTGAATCTCGAGGTCCCTCAGCTTCTTGGAAAGTAATGGAACACAACCTTCTATTACTATCATCAATTGATCAAATTTAGTAGGCCTGTGCCTCATTTGTGCTAGCTTCCCTCTCCATCTAGTCAAGTAGTCAGTGAAGGACTCATTGAATTTTTGCTTAGTGTTTTGCAAATCCCTTAGAGACACCTCCATCTGAGCATTCAGACCATATTTTTTTTATAAATGCAGCACACAGTTCTTTTCAGTCATTTTGCATATGTGATTCTAAGGCATAGTACCAGCGGATCGGAGCACCTTCCAATGACATGGGAAACTACTTGACAATCTGAGCCTTGGTCAACTTTGTTGCCTTCATATAGGTGTTATATTGTTTCAAGTGCAGGTGTGGATCATCAGTTTCGGCATACTTCTTCATATCAGGGAATTTGAACTTCCGGGGAAGAGGATCATCATCCTCATCTAAGTTGAGGTCAGGATATTCCATTGAGGCATCAATTCCTTTTTCCTTCATCATCATTTGGATTTGAGCCATGGTCTTAGTCATGTTCCTAGCCCAATCAGTCTTCTCTACATTCCCTGAAATATCCACATTCTGTCGGACTACAGGTTCTGCCAATAAAGTTTCGTGGTCATCCTCTATTTGTTGCCTTGTAGAGTTTTCTTCATCAAGATCAAATGGTGGTGGGCGTTGTGCCGGTTGCTTCTGTCTAGCTGGCCCCATCACTTCTGCCATAATTTCCTGCATAATTGTATGGGTTTGCTTAGTTATTTCTGCTTTCAACTATTCTTTGAAGGCATCAGGATCAAAACCTGCCATTGCTGTTTCTCTAGAAATTCTAACTAGGTGACCAGTGTCAGACTGTGTCCAGATGGAAGACTGATGTGAATCTATATCTGCAACCACCATAGGTTAGAATTATACATGATGTGTATGCATGCAATGCAGACTCACTTTATTATCTAAAGAGAAAATAAACACACTCTATTTTACACGTAATAAAGAAATAAACAGAAAGCTCTTAAACGATAATCTCCACCCTTATTTCTTCCGCACGTATGTTCGATGGTGAGTTCCTTATCCTAGGATTTTTGTTCTGAGTTTTAATTATCAACGGGGGATAACAAAATCGATGTATGCAATGCAACTCTCAAGATGATGCAAACAAGTAGCAATTCCTTTGAATAAAACCAAAGTTCACTTTAATGAGCCATAGTAAGCATTAAAGGCCCATCTTTGACATAGTCCATTTACAATGGGCTTGGGCTTTATTTCAAGGATTACCATATGGCATAGAATACATGCATTTAGGAAAAAATTCTAAGGGAGATTACTAAGTCATTACATGAGCTGAGTCTTGGGTAATAAGCTTCGGCTCCCACAACAATATACCTTCGTTATATCTCCCTACTCAAGGGTTCGTACGACATGGATAAGTACATGCTATGAGTGACAATAATCAAATACTCCACCACCAGGGTTGAGTAAAATATAGGCAGCAAAGTAAAGACTATTGTCGAGTTATTCGGGACTTGAGTGCATATTGTGTGAAAAAGTGTTGTGAATGTAGAAAATGCGAAGGAAATAAGGGAATAATTAAAAATGATAAAATATTCGGGACTTGAGTAGCCACTGTAGGTGGAGGGATTTAGCACGCGCCCAAGTGTTTGGTGACCATGGCACTGTGTGGGCTCGAGGCCCATTAGGAAATAAAAAATAGGCTTGAAGCCCAAATTGGATATGGAGTTGCCACCTGGATAAAATCCGGGACACACTGTACAACAACTGGATCCCACGGAGGTTCCCAGAAGCCGTCCTTAGAGAAAGGGTTTGGAAACTAGGTATGGGCTTTTGGAATGCCCACCCAACCTTGCGGTTGGCCTCCGTATGTGTTTTGTATTTTATTACCCTTAATTATTAAGTTATTTCCCTATTAATCATGCAAATTGTAATTATCTTCAATCAATTGCCAAATTTTACACTTAAGTTCAAGTTTGCACATTAGCCCAATTACATGCTTATAAGTCCAACATCCATCACAAATAATAATTTTCAAAAAAGATATTCAAAGAAATGGGGATGGGATTAAGGATTATAACCCATTGCACAATTAAAATAGCAATAAAATATAAAGCAGAATAAATGAATTTAAGCTAGTTAGGGGATCAACACTTGGATGATTAATAATCATCCTAAAATTCCTGTGAGATTCAAAATGTTACATCTTTTGCAAAAATAAAAGTAATCCTATAAAAAGATAATAAAAACAAAATACAAAATACAAGATAATAAAAAAATACCATTTTGTTAGTTTTGTAGAAAGCAAAATACAAAATAATAAAAAAATAAGTAAATAATTACTTGATTAAACCAAATATCATGATAATTGCATGTGAGATTGAGATACAACATAAAGCAAATACATAAAAGACACAAACTACAAAATAGGGATAAGGAATCGAAGTCAATTTGAGCACATCTCTAATGGTACGGGGGCGCCTCTTCAAAGAGGTGTCGCATCTAGGCATAAAGGTGACATTACGTTGCCTCAACATAAAGGGGCGATGCCTTTTTGAAGAGACGTCGCCTCTTTGATAGATGTAACAACAACTTACAGTACCTTAAATTTTAAGTAAATCCAAACCAGATGCAACTAAATGAAAGCTTACAACTAGTATTTAGTAATTCAAATGATCATAATATGAACATAACATCAAGGAAGCAATAAATCTAAAAATAAGAAAGAAAATAAAGAAAGATAGTTTTATGTGAAATCAAGAACTCAAAGCTTAAAAATGGGGACCCTTACTGCTTGAGACAAGTTTGAAGCTCCTAACTCAGCTGTAGACACCCAATTTCGGGATAGCCGAGCATGGATGCGACAGAGAACTCTGATGATGAGAAAATTAAAAATGAGTCTCGGGATGTTTGAGTTCGAAATCTCAAAGAGGCTTGATTGTATTTCTAAAGTATGTTTAAGGACTCAATTGAAAGGTTTTGGTTTTTATAGGGACCTTTTTGTAATTAAATGTTAAAAAAAT
This sequence comes from Mallotus japonicus, assembly GCA_949634005.1. Taxonomy (NCBI): domain Eukaryota; kingdom Viridiplantae; phylum Streptophyta; class Magnoliopsida; order Malpighiales; family Euphorbiaceae; genus Mallotus; species Mallotus japonicus. The sequence continues at coordinate 17,088 of CATIWK010558966.1, forward strand.
TTGAAAATTGGAATAATGGATTTTTGATCGGAAATCTAGAATTCC
>CATIWK010558986.1:0-17371 GCA_949634005.1 Mallotus japonicus
TCCACCAATGTTCTCCTAAATGCCAATTTTGAAGCCAAGGTGAACAACTTCGAGGCTATTAGTATTCATCTGCAGTAATAAAAAATTTGCTCCCTTAAACTAGGAAGCTTTCTTCAAAACAAGCACCGCAGAAAGAAGCACCGCCGGAAGAAGTAGTAGAGGGCCAGATCAGATAAGATCTTCAATCAGATCATATCATATCAGATCTTCAATCAGATCAAATAATATCAGATTCATCACTTAACATAAACAAACAAAATCACAACAATAACGAAGCAAAAAACAAAGCGAAAATCCACAGATCATAGCAGTTCGATAGCTGAAAGTTTGAGACCAGTTCGCGAGCTGAAAGAGGTTTATTTATGAAATAATTTATTTTGTAAAAACATTTTTGAAACTTTTGATGGTCAACGACTTTTTTGAATTTTTTTTTAATTTTCGGTACATTTGTGTAAAGATCCCTTGATTATTAAATTATTTCCTTATTAACATGCAATTTGTAGTTATTCCGAATTAGTTGCTAGGTTTTACATTTTAATCTGGCTTTGCACATTAATTCACTTACATGCTTTTAACCCAACACTTATCACAAATAATAATTTACAAAAATATATTCAAAGGAATGGGAAGGAATTAAGGATTATAACCCGTTATACAATCTTTAAAAATAGCAATAAAAATAAAATAGCCGAATAAATAAATTTAAACTATTTAAGAGATCAATGCTCAGATGATTATGAATCATCCTAAAATTCCTACATAATTCAAAATGTTATATCTTTCACAAATATAAAAATACCCATACAAAAGAAAGCCCTATTGTTAGTTTTATAAAAAATATAATCTCAAAATAATTAAAAATAAATAAATAAACACATGTTTAACCAGATATTCCAATAATTGCATGCAACTTTGAGATACAGCATAAAAAAAATACCTAAAAGACACAAACTGCACAAAATAAGCATGGTAAACCAAAGCCAATTTGATCATGATTCTGGTGGTGCGGTGGCGCTTCTTCAATGAGGCGTCGCCTTTAGACATAGTTGTTGCCTCAACATGAAGGGGTGACGTCTCTTCAACAGACGTAACAACAACAATTACATACCTTAAATCTTAAGTAAACCCAAACCTGATGCAAATAAGCAAAGATTGATGCAAGTAAACAAAGATTTACAACTAATATTCAATAATTCAAATGATCATGCCATGAACATAGCCTCAAATGAGTAAAAAACACAAAAACAAGCAAGAAAATGAAAAATATGGTTTTATACAAAGTCAAGAACTTAAAGCTTGAAAATGATAACTCTTTATTGATTTGATCAAGTTTTAAGCTCCTAACTAAGCCCTCAGAGCTTGGTTTGTTGATTCAAAATCCTCTTGAATGTAAGAACTCCTTCTTCCTCCTCAAGAAAATCAACTCTTAGGCTAAAAGAACCCCTTTTTCTTCTCTTCTTTCCTTTTTTTTTTCCTCTCTATTTTTCTTAAAAACGTCCTCCTCTCCTTTTTTCTGTCCCTCTCTTTCCTAAAACTAGCTCACTACCCCCCTTTAAGCCTCTCTACCTTGCCTTTTCCCAATCCCCAAGCCAAGACAAGACCTCCACGTTTTCATTCCTAATCACGTGCGCCATTTCCAACCTTCTTTTTTTTGCCTCTAAAGTCTTACTTTCACGCACATATCTTCAGGTCAGTGATATATGGGCCCACATACTTGTTTAATGCAGTAAAAAATTGCATTTAATGCTGCATAAGTCAGTCGCGATGAGGCGAGCGCCTCTTCGGGCCAAATCTGGACCTGGCCTTTGGGCCAACGAGCTTTTGGGTTTGGCTTTTAATGCTTTGGGCTTAAGTTTGGTGTTTCGGACTTTCGAGTCCATCCTAAAGAAGGTTTTCGAGTTTCTCTTGCATTCGAAATTCGTACTACCTCATCACCGGACTTTTGTTGCGGGCCAATCAAACCGAGGGTGTACACACTAGTATGACTTGGAGAAATAAAGAAAAATATAGTTATGATTAAAATTAATTAAGTTACCTAATACAGTGTTATACCTAGTGAATGTAAATGATTTGAACCGAATTTTAGCTAGCTCATTTATGATTTGTTTATAATTAAGCTGAACTCAAATCAAGATCGCTATATCATTTAGTGTTTGAGAGTTTAAACAAATTTATTTTTTTTTAAAAACGAACTATAGGTTAAAATTATACATAAAAAAATTAAAATAAATTATTTATTAAATAAATTACATTATATTTAATAAAAATTTTATCTAAAATTAAATTATTAAAATTATGAGATAGTTTATAAATTTTTTTCAAACTTATTTATAAATTTTATGAGTTAAACATTGTATAATTTAAATTCAGCTTATTTTTTTTTTAGAATAATTCAGCTTATTTATGAAACAAGTTTTACTATAAAAATTCGATCGAATAGCTAACGAATAGTTGTGCTCGTCGACCAACCTAATTATACCCGTATAGCGGTATAGGATATATATGGCATCTCAATCCTGTCAAAATAAAATAAAATAAAATAAAATTGTATTTCTAGTTCTATTGAGGCCCTAACTTCCCTTACTTTACTCACTCCTTCCCGCTCCTCTGCACGCAGACCTCTATCGCCCCAAGTCGCCACTTCACAATTAGCTGCGATGACTACTACTGTCGCCGCCAACACTGAGCTATCTCGCGTTCTCGTGCCATCAATAAGACCCTCCTCTTTTTCTTCTTCTATTACATTCAATTTGAAAGCCACACGGCGAGCCTCGTATTATTTTAACAGCTTATCGGAGAGATTCCCGCTTTTATCCGTGGCTGCCACTAGCAAAAGCAGCGTTGTTCCCATGTCGAAGGAAGATGACGGTAAAAGCTCCGGAGGGCTCACTTATAAGGATGCGGGTGTGGACATAGATGCTGGGTCTGAACTTGTTAGAAGAATTGCTAAGATGGCACCTGGTATTGGTGGATTTGGTGGTCTTTTCCCTCTTGGTACTCTTCTCTTCCTTCCCTTTTATCAGTTTATTGGTTTCAATTATTTATTGTATCTATTTGAACTATAGTTATCACTTATTACATATTGGAGATTTTTGGCCAAAGCCATTGTCTTTAGGGAACTCGGGTAGTAGACTAACGATGGTGTTAATTTTTGCTGTTTATTTTCATTAGGATACTTCTTAAGATGATTCGACTCTGTTTCCATTTTGTGGTTTTTGTTGGTCGTGAGGGTATTATTACAAAAATGCTGATTATGTTTTCATGAACAGGCGATTCATATCTTGTTGCGGGCACAGATGGTGTAGGAACTAAACTTAAACTTGCATTTGAAACTGGAATTCATGACACTATTGGGATTGATCTGGTAACATTTGAAACCGAATTTGTTTGTATGTCTGTTGCTTCCAAGATATTTGCTTCTTATTGCATGTTTTCCATCACAGGTTGCAATGAGCGTTAATGATATTGTTACTTCTGGTGCAAAACCACTATTTTTCCTGGATTACTTTGCTACAAGCCACCTTGATGTTGACCTTGCTGAAAAGGTGCTGATAATGCTTACATTTTGTGGGATTCATGTGTAGAGCAAACCGAGTGAACTCGAATTTTATTTTATTTTTTTTTGCTTTTCAGGTTATAAAAGGCATTGTTGACGGTTGCCAACAATCTGACTGCACTCTTTTAGGGGGAGAGGTAACAGAAAGTTTTGTGTACTTGACGCCATGGTTGCTTGCTTATTCAAACAGAATTTTGTGGAATGGAATTTGTATTTTTGCATCAAAATACCTCATTAATTGATCTTTCCATGTTCTTGCAATATGTTTTTTCTTCATTAAAAATCCAATTTAGTCTTTTCTTCTCTTTATGCATCTATCTTAGAACTTATCAACAAAACTTGCAGTTTTTCTTTGACATTGATGGTTTATAAATTCCTTTCAGACTGCAGAGATGCCAGATTTTTATGCAGATGGTGAGTATGATCTTAGTGGTTTTGCGGTTGGCATTGTTAAAAAGGATTCTGTAATTGATGGAAAAAACATTGTGGCTGGGGATGTTATCATTGGTTTGCCATCAAGTGGCGTACATTCAAATGGCTTTTCCCTTGTAAGAAGGTTGTTGTTAGTTAAAGGTTTTGTTCCATACAAATCTTTATTGCACTTTTTCCCCCTTTTTTTTTAATGTGATATATGCATGTAATTTTAGGGTTTTGGCTAGGAGTGGTCTTTCTTTGAAGGATCAACTTCCGGGAGAAGGCATTTCGGTCGGAGAGGCTCTTATGGCCCCAACTGTGATATATGTCAAGCAGGTTAATTATCAGGCCTTTATCTTTTCTTTCTTTTTTCACCTCATGATGCTTAGAATTATCATTTTGATCATATTGAAATGCACTTTTAGAATGACTATTTTGTTTTCTAAACAGGTGCTCGACTTAATTAACAAGGGAGGTGTAAAAGGCATAGCCCACATCACTGGAGGTGGTTTTACAGATAATATACCTCGAGTTTTCCCAAAAGGCCTTGGAGCTGTCATTCATAATAACTCCTGGGAAGTCCCAGCCGTCTTCAAATGGATCCAAGAGGTACGTGGCATCCTCATTTATGATATTCAGTTGAATCCTATTTCAACTGCCACTTTCTCCTTTACCTATAAGATCATTTATGTTGTCCATGCAAAGGCAGAGGATATTTATAATACACTATACAGACACAATTTTCATTTTTGAATTGCCATTGAATGCACAGGTTTCCTAAAAAACTAACAATTTACAAATTCATGTGTTTTAATGAAAATTTAATTTTAAAACTTGTATCCTTTTGCTTCCTTCTCTGAATCAGGTTGGAAAAATAGAAGATGCTGAGATGAGGCGGACTTTTAACATGGGCATTGGCATGGTTTTGATTGTTACTGAGGAAGCATCTCGCAGAATACTTGAGGACAGACATCATAAAGCATATCGTATTGGCGAAGTTGTAAGCAGTGAAGGAGTGAGCTATCAGTGAAACATACAGTCTCGATCCCTTGATGAGAAACACACCTGAGTTATGCCTTTTTTTCGTCAATGTATCTTGTAATGTTGTACCTTGAAATTGGTCTATAGATCTTTTTCCCTTGATAGTTTTCTCATTGTTCCCATAATTTTGCCACAAAGAAGGAAACTTTTTGGTCCAAAGTTGGAAAAACTGTGAGCCTAAAACCTTCTAGGAAATCAGCAAGGTGCGATGTACTTTGAGACATTTAATTGTAAGGGAAGGGAATATATGCACACTAGTTTCAGTTTCTTAAAAGTTGCTCACCTTTGAGAAGTTAAGGTGCATGAGAGAAGGGGAAATCTGAGAGTAATAAGTTTCACTACAGATTGAATTATCATGAATGGACTGTGCTGGAATGCTGCGAGATGAGTAATTTAATATTTTTATTGCGGTGTTACAATTAGCAATCCTCTACTAAGCCAAAACAGCGTTCGAGACTGTAAATTCAAGACATCAAAAGTTAATTATGTTGCGTTTACTCCACATCGTAAGTTAAATCCACATCTTGTAATTTTCTGTTCCTGTTAGCCCTGTCGTGAACTGCGTCCATGGCTTTTCTTTAGCTGTTCAGTAACATCGCCCCGAATAGTTTGGCACTTCTTTTCATCAACAGATCTCCCAGCGCATATATCATATTCAGAGGTAGTTCCCTCATGTGAAGTAAAGCGATTCCGTCTCTTTTGTCTTGATGAATGGCTTTCTTTCTTCTGGTTTGTCACATGAGGCGATGAACAGATTGTATATTGTCTTGGAGGTTTCCCGAGCAGTGAAACCATCCCATCTCTTTCGAATTTTCTTATTGGAGGATTAGAATCTGCACGTTGCACATTGCTAGGAGTTGCTGGTTTTCGCAAATTCTTGCCTTCTGCAGATGCTAGGCCAGGCTGAAAATTGCTACCATTCTTTTTGAATTGGCTGCCTCGTCTCACATATACTATTTGATCGTGACATTCAGATTGCTCAATACTTTCATGCTTCAAGTTCTGAGATCTTTGAACCTTTTGTAGGTCCCCAACATTCCAATAAATCACATTCTTTTTCTCAGGGTTCAAGTTACTCCTGTAATTTCTCGGTGGATATCTCAGTGGAGGCTCAACTATCAGGGGCATCTGGTTTGGAGTAGCTAATAGATTGAAACCCAGATCTGCAGCTTTCTGCCTCTGTTCTGGGCACTTGCTTGGTGGTCCCGAATGCACCCGGTCGGTAACAGTAAAGGCCGAGGCAGGAATGTTTTCCTTGCATGACTTCTCATTAAGGGGATCCCGCCTGTACATTTGGAAGTCCAATGGCGTAAAGAATTAAATTTAATTGGGCAAATTCAGATTGTAAAGCAGTAGCAAAAAACAAAAAATTTTTTTTTGCTTACATGGATGTAGCAAACAACACAAGAGATTACCTTAAAAGGGATGTTTGATGGAGGTGGAGGTCGAGTTTTCTCCAATCGATACCTTTCTCCTGGAGAACAACCTCTCTTGGTCTAGCAGACCCAAAAGGGTTTGGCCTCTTCTGCTGCTGCAGTTGATATTGAGCTTCTTCTTCTTCTTCTTGCTCTACTTCATCTGCCCATGATAAATGTTTTGCAAGACCACCAATGGTGCTTTCACTTTTCACCATTTCTCTCTGCTCCAACGGCTCTTTTCTTTTCTGTTTCAATTTCAAAAGTTGGAGCTTTAGCACTCGTACCAAGGTCTCACTTGCCTGATTTAACAGTGATGGGTGCTTCTAAAAAGGGTAATTCCGTAATTTGATGAGAATTTTTATTAATATTTAATTGATTTAGGAAAACATTGAATTTGATTTTTTTATTCTTCATATCAAATGCCGGAAGATTTTTACTTTACTTATATCAAATACATTCACACCCTTCAATCGATTTTATAACGCATAAAAATGAAACACTTATATTTATATTATAAATATTCATAAGATACTCAAAGTTAGAATTCAAATTTTATTTAAAAAAATCAATTTTCTTTTGATATTTAAAGCATTAAATGTTGATAACATTTGTAAGTGTAACAGATGTATCCTTTTCATAGATGCAGTAATTCTAACGCAATAATACGTGTTTGAGCCGTTTACACAAGAGATGCTTGATTGTATAAAAATTCCCATATCTTTGGTTCAGAATAATCGTGAAGTGGGAAGCCATCAAAGTGACAAATTAGTGGAGAAACCATCCAAAACTACCCTTTTTCCCCGTTGATATGACCCTTCATTTAAATAAAAAAATAAAACATTGCTGCTTTAGGTCAATGTTTGGACAACTACTTTAAGCATCAAACGAAATGATAAGCATTAAGCATATACCAGCCACCCCAATTATCAAACAAGCGCTAATATTTCTAAGAATAAGCTTACTAAGCACCATCCGTCCCAAGTTAATTGTTGTTTTAATTATTTATTTTATTATTACACCCTTGGATGTAATTCCCTCAATATAAAATAAAATTTCTTTTATTATTTATTTTTATCTTATAAAATAAAAATTATATTTCTAATCAACCACTATTAGAATTAGCAAGTACGAAACTATTCTCGCTTAAATGATGTTTCGAGTTTAAGTTATAGTCTATGTAATCATATTAAATTAGTTGTTATACTATCCTTATAGTTCTATTCCAATTGAATCGGATAAATTAGAGTCTAATAAAATCTAAATATCAGTGGTTTAGACAAAATAAATAATCATAATTCTAATATTGTAATCATGAAATTAGTTTGAGATTTTCCATATTTCCGTGTCATTGGATTGTCAAAATTGATACATGTCAAATTAGCATACAACACAAACACTGGAGGACTTGGCCCTCTGCAATAATAATGGTACAAGTTAAGGTCGTTGTCTGTTATTTTTGGGTGTAAAAGTGAGTTTTTAACAAAATTCAGGTGGCAGATTAAAAGAGAGGAGAAAAAAAATGTATAAATACATGCTAAGCAAGTCCATGAGCGCAGTCCATTCTCCTCTTAGAGGTTTATTAAAATTCGAAAACAAATTCAATACTAGAACCAAGCTAACCGGCTGCCGGTTTCCCGCTCGGACATTAATACAAACAGTTTGTCTGCACATTGAACCGCAGGGCCACAGCCTGAAAACACTAACAAAAACACAACCGGTGAGAAGCATGAAGTACGTGCTGGTTACTGGAGGAGTCGTTAGCGGGCTCGGCAAGGGTGTCACTGCTAGTAGCGTAGGCGTTGTCCTTAAAGCTTGCGGCCTTAGAGTCACTTCTATCAAAATAGGTTTCTATACAGTTCTATTTTACTGTTTGATCTCTGCACTCAGTTGTCCCCTTTGTCTTGATTTTGTTAGTATTTTTTTTATATGAAGGTTCTATTGCTTATTTAAATTCAATGGTTTTGCTTGTTTGCCATTGGAGTTTAGTTGTTTTTTTTTTATTCTTACTGATTTTAATGGATTTAGTATTGATTCCTTGGCTGGTTATTGTAAACTCATAATAGCAACTAAATAATGCTATTAAAATTGACTTTGACAGGCTTATACTTCTTTGCATTTTAATTTCTACATATATCCTGCAGATCCGTACCTAAATACTGATGCTGGTACCATGTCTCCTTTCGAGCACGGAGAGGTTTTTGTTCTTGATGATGGTGGAGAGGTTTAGCCCTTTCAGCATTTGTTTAAATTGTTTCACTATTTTTGCTGCTTGTGTTGTGCCTCTATAACTGTTCCTGTAGTGACATAAGACACTAATCGATAAAATAACAGGTTTATTATGCTTTGGTTTCTCTTAAAAGGTTGATCTAGATTTGGGAAACTACGAGCGATTCCTGGATGTGACACTTACAAAAAATAATAACATTACCACTGGAAAGATATTTCAGGTACTTCAACATATTTAATTAGATATTTCTAGTCAGGTTTTTTTTTTTTTTTTTTTTTTTTTTTTTTTTTTTTTAATAAATGTTATGGGTGATTGACTTTTTTATACAGTCTGTGATTGAGAAGGAGAGGAGAGGTGATTATCTTGGAAAAACTGTTCAGGTGATTCTTTTTAACCATCTGGATTACTGCTTCTTATTTCAGTTGCATGCGAAAGAGTGTGAGTGCTGACATTTGTGTAAATTCCAGGTGGTTCCACATATTACTGATGCCATTAAGAATTGGATTGAATCGGTTGCTGCCATTCCTGTGGATGGAAAGGAGGGTCCTGCAGATGTCTGTGTGATAGAACTGGGAGGAACAGTAGGTAAGAGCATTGTGGAGGAAAGGCAGTGAAAAATTCTCCATCTACTGCATTTTCTATTGATGTAAAATTTTTGCTGTTTTTCCCCTTTAGGTGACATTGAGTCTATGCCATTCATCGAGGCTTTGCGTCAGCTGTCCTTTTCTGTTGGTAAGATTATGCTGATTAATATATCGTGTTGGACATTGTTAGTGTTCCCACTATTGCTCTATATAAGGATCCTTGTTAATTTTGTTGTATATATGTATTATATACGTAGTGCCCAATTTTAGTTGAATACTCCAGATATAGGGGGACAATTTGGTTCCACTGATGGCTAGGATATATCTGAGAGCAATAGATAGTTATTTTTTGTTCTTATGATTGTTGTCAAATTGATTGTTTCATCAGTTGTCATAATAAATTGATCTGATTAATTTCCTTGTGCAGGACAAGATAACTTCTGTCTTATTCATGTGAGCCTGATACCTGTGCTAGGCGTTGTTGGAGAACAAGTAATATTCAATGCATTTTTCTTCATTGCTGTTAAATTTTGTGTAAATATTTTTTGTTTGTGTTGGAAGTCATTTGTTTAGAGTCTGAGATGATTAGATTCCCTTTAGATGATCATAATGTATGCTGTGCATGCAGAAAACTAAACCTACACAGCACAGCGTTCGTGAATTGAGAGCATTAGGCTTGACTCCTCATCTATTAGCATGTCGTTCTGCTCAGGTGTGACTTTCATCCTTCCTGACTACCATATGTTCATATGAGGATTAATGATTGGAATCTTTGGTCAAAGAATCTTTGCTGTACATTTCACTCAAAATTGCTCGAACTCTTTGTTCTAAATAACTGGTATCAGATTTTTCATTTTAGTTCCTCTGTGTACTATTGAATCTTGGGAAATCATTTAAAACTGCAAAAGACCAATCATCTTTTGAATGTGTGGCTCTGTTTCCTTTGGTGATTGCATAGTGGCATTATTTTGTGTGAGCTGAGTTGTAATATGAGTTCCATGGTGAACGGACCTTCTGCATGAAGTCTGTGTATTTGTTATGTGTGCTATAGAGCATGAATGTATATGAGGTGTTATTATGCTATTGACAGCTTTTTCATGAATATATACTTTTATTCAAAGTTTGACAGTTTATCACATAAAATGATTTTGCTGATAATGTTGCAGCCTTTGTTGGAAAATACTAAGGAGAAACTCTCTCAGTTTTGTCATGTTCCGGTAATCTTGATGAACTTTTTCTTGACAGTTTTACTGGAGATATTGTTATGCTTTAATTTTTGGTAATGTGATTTATCTCTTTGTATTTTTGCAGGCTGCTAATATTCTCAACGTCCATGATGTTCCAAACATCTGGCATGTCCCTCTGTTACTTAGGGTAGATTGTGTATCTCTTGTTCCTTTAAAGATTAATAAATTTTGGATTTTTTATGTAACTATGTTTTGATTTTCTTTGATGTGCTCTCTTGTGTTACAGAACCAAAATGGTCATCACGCAATTCTAAAACAACTTAACTTACATAGGTTAGTTTTCCTTTTCTTTTATTTGTCTAATGGAATGATATATTTACACACACACACACTTTTTTTGTCCAATGGAATGAAGCTATTGGTGAATATATATATATATGCACTTTTTTTGTAGCCAAATAATAGTGCTTTAATTGATTGCCTTTTCCTTTTGTCTTTTGTACTACTAACTAACTGGTAATTTTGTCAATGAATTGATGTTATTGTGGTTAGTTACTTTGAGTGGACAACTAAGAATCGAATTTTCTTGACACTTGTAAAACAAATTGTGCAATAAACTATGACCGAGATACGTGCACTAGAAGGCTGATCTTGTTACATAACACTGATCTGTTTCAGCATTGCAACGCCTCCAGATTTACAAGTTTGGACCAATATGGCTGAGACTTATGATAATCTAACCAATTCTGTAAGTGTTATCTCCAGTTAGTTTGGAATTCTCTTGTTTGATAAATTCTTTTTTTTTTTCCTGACACGAGATGGTGCTAAATGTGTTCAGGTGAGGATTGCACTGGTGGGGAAGTATGTTGGCTTGACAGATTCATATTTGTCAGTTGTGAAGGTGTGTTACCTTTATCCATGATTTTTAGTTTGAGGAATAAGAAGGTGCGCTATAGTGGACAGTTTTAATCAAAATATTTTTATAAAATGTGAGATGCCATTGGAGAAGAACTTTGGTTTTGCATGACCGCTGCAAGGCCTTTTTCAGTTTTCTCTATAACTATGGTCTTCTACCTGTGTAAAATTATGCCTTTATTGACTACTATTTCTTAACCATGTTTAAATGATTTTGAAATCACATTTTTCTAGTAATTATATAAAATAATTATGATTTGTTTTAGGGGGTACATGCCCATCCATTATTCCTGCTTCCTGAGCCTGAGTTGTGACTTGTATAAGCAGACAGATTTGGGTGCTCAAATTGTAGGTTTCATTGCATCAACGACTTATTTTTTATTCATTTTTGTGCTTGCAGGCCCTTCTACATTCTTGTATTGCATGCTCATTGAAACCATGCATCGAATGGATTGCAGCTTCAGATCTTGAGGATGATAGTGCAAAATCAGTACTGAACCATTGCTTGTTGTATATGGACACTTGTTATGTCTATATTGAAAGTTGTTCTCTACTAATCTTTTTTTTATTTCGCAGACCTCAGAAGCTCATGCTGCTGCATGGAAGACTTTGAGGGTAGGTTTCACACTTCATTAATAATATACACTGTTAGCTCCCAGCAAGTTGATATCCTTCCCCCAAAGACCTTGGTTTTTCTCTATCATCCTGGTACAAGAACAGTCCTGATATTGGCTTATGCAATTGTCTTTGGTTGCTGTCATTTTGTTCTGTTGGTTTTACTTTTTCTTTGTTAAATTATGTAGTCATATGCTGTCGAAGTTTTTCCTGCCCACTCTTTTGGTTCTCTGATATTTATATTGCATTATTGCACGATTGCCATTTGCAAGACCATAAATTTGATTTTTTTTAAAACTATTACTTTGGCTGTTGTACCTTATTGGTATGGTTTTCAAAAGGAACCAAACTACACTGTAATAAACTAATGATATGATTTAGCTTATTCTAAATTTTTGTAATTAGGCTTCATCTCTCCAGCGGAAAAAATGGGGCAACTTTCCTCACCCTCTTTTGATTTAGTCTGTGTCTATACTGCTGTGGTCATGAAAGGCAATGCATGTATGTATCTTAATGGGAATAAAGGAAAAAAGTGGTTCAATCATGCTGTTCTTCTCTTTTCTTCTTTGGAATATTTCTTTGACACATTCCTCATTTGCAGAATGCAGCATGTGTCATAGTGCCAGGTGGATTTGGGGATCGTGGTGTGAGGGGAATGATACTGGCTGCTAAGTATGCTAGAGAGAACAAAATTCCTTACCTTGGAATCTGCTTGGGCATGCAGATTTCTGTTATTGAGTTTGCTAGATCAGTAAGTGATTTCTTTCTAGAAGTTATTTTATTTTACAACCACACAGCTGTGCACCTTTCTCTAATCATTTGTTTTAGGTTCTGGGTCTGGAAAAAGCAAATAGTGAGGAATTTGATGCCCAAACATCTGATCGTGTTGTAATTTTTATGCCTGAGGTATGAAACTATTTATACTTGCCTATTTTTCTAACTTAATAAAGTTGTGCTACTTTTAAATTTTACTGTTTTATCATTTTTAACTAAATGCAGGGTTCAACAACTCACATGGGAAGCACAATGAGACTAGGATCTCGGAAGACAATATTCCAGACCTCTGATTGTATTACTGCTAAACTGTATGTGATTGGTTTTTGCTCATTAATTCCAAGTAGACATGAAATCACCTTATCACTGAAAAATGAGAGTCAATGATTGTTTTGCTGTTTTTGTGCGCATGACCTTTCCTTTTGGGATGTTTGTTCATTACAAATCCATAGGGGTAAATGTTTTGATCATAAATGAGCTTTAGTTCCTGTGCCCATTAGGTATTGTAGCCTTCTCCAGATTATAACTGAAGCAACAGTTATAACAGCTATATTCTATCCTATTGAAGCCCATGGCTGATTACAATTTTTTTTCTTTTGCTTGCTGATTGGTGACTGCATTGACCACCTCTTTTGGTTCAAATACTGTTTATTGATTACATCAGCTTACTTTAATGGTCTTTAATTGCCAGGTATGGTAATCCTCACTATGTAGATGAAAGGCACCGGCACAGATATGAGGTTAGTTGCAAGATTTTAGCAAGATGGAAGAGTAGTTCTCAACTAATATAGTATATAGAACCAGTCCCTTATTTCTCATTTCATATACTGCAGGTAAACCCAGAGGTAATAGGAGTTCTAGAAGAAAGAGGATTAAAATTTGTTGGGAAGGATGAATCGGGAAAGAGGATGGAGGTTAGTTGGCTGTTCACTGGCTTTCTTGTTGCTTTTTTGTTTTTGTTCAGATGCTTATGTGGCTAATCCTTTGCATACATCACTGGGCTTGAGCCTGTATGGATGCCTCTCTTTCTGCTGAGGAGACGACTAAATTTTGAGCTTAGAAATGCTCTAGAATATTCAAGGCTAATTATATTTCCTTTGTTCTACAGATTTTAGAGCTTCCCGACCACCCTTTTTATATAGGCGTGCAATTTCATCCAGAATTCAAATCACGTCCACAAAGGCCCTCACCTTTATTTTTAGGTACTTATTGTCATAAATTGAACTAATCTCAGAATGTTGATAGCTAATACCTGGTCGGCCAAAATGTGAAAAGTGATTGAGTGGACGTGGGGAAAAAGTGATGCATGCAGGGGTTTCGCTAAAAAGAGATTGGTGAAGAACAGTATAAAATACTTCACTGATCTTCTTGTGCAACTATTATTTTTCATGGCTTAATATGGAAAGTATCCGCACTTCTAACTTACTGAAAGGAGCTATATGTTTTCTTTCTGGGAGGGTTCAGTGTTCCTAAAAGGGCTCACCCAGTGCAAAATATTGTGGGGGTAGGGGAAGGGTGGGAACATACATGTGCTGCCTTCCCCTTGCATTTTTGCAAAGAGGCTGTCTCAAAGGAGCAACCTTGTCAGCATTCCTGATAAAAAAAATTACTCAGTAGATTGCGTCTGTGGTTTTTTGTATTCATGCAAATAATTTATAGATTATTACTGAATTTGGGTATTCTTACATTATAATTTTGGCTTTTGTAATGCAGGTTTTATATTGGCAGCAACAGGAAAGTTGGAGGCACATCTTAATGGTCATCAGAATGGGATTTGATTTTTTTGAAGCTTCAAAATCAAGCTTAAGAAGGTAGTTTCTTCTAGTAGGAAGAAATTTTTGAGGAAGCAAAATTAGGTTGAAGAAGTTTGACAAGATTTTTGAACAAAATTTTTGAAGAAGTCATTAGATTACTGGCCTTGTGGTTCCTTTGAGTTTAAACTGTACTTGCTGCCTCGTGTTTTTATAGTGATTCATGCGAGTCATACTTTATATGGCTCTTATACTATGAATAGCCCTTGAACTGTACAATGCAGATATATATATATCTGTTCCTGCTGGAGCTGGACTGGAAACTATGTATATATGGTAGGGTTGATCTCATTCCCACTATAATAGTGATGTTGTTAGGATGGGTAAGCTGCAGTGTGCCTGCCGCATTTTCTTGTCACTAATTGAACTTTGTAGGATTTTACGTTTGCAGTCAATGAAACTCTTTGTGCAGCAACATCGTGTTTTATACTAACTTTGCGTAAGCATTATTTTCTGATTAGCTTTTGCTGGTTGCATGGCCGCCACCTTGCTTGTGCTGCTGGCAGTTTGGAGGATGAATTGTTGGAGCTGATTTGGTTCAGCCTAAAAATGGAATCAGGATGAAATTGAATGATATTTTATTAGACATTTTTGTTTAAGAAATTATGCTTGCTTGTGATAAGTAAATTGCATGTAATTCACTTATAAATTTTAAAATTATAATTTAATCAGATTTCATTTTCACACATCTTATCGACTCCTAGTTTATCATGTAACCCCAAAAAAAAAAAAAAAAAAAAAAGTTAATATTGTCGGAAAATGTTTTCCTGAAATCTATTTCTGAATCAAGAAGTTACTTTCATGAAACAAATGAAGCCCGAGAATTTGTCCAAAAATCTGATCAGCCCAGTGCACATTAACCTCAAAGCTAAGTTTTTAAGTGTTTTTTTTTTTTTTTTGGTCAAGAAGTTTTTAGTGTTGAAACTAAGACATTAACCTTTCGATATATAAAATATAAATATATTGTTCCTCAAGTTTGAAGAAATCGCATGCTAGATTCACTCAAATAAAATGTATATTAACAGCCCTGTCTAAGAAAAATTGCAAAAATTTATTGATAAAACTCAGCTGAAGCTTGCCATGGTATTTACAAAAATGCCGCAGATGCCTCTTTTACAAGGGAAAAAAAAAAAGGCCATTAGGAATTTGCAAAAAGCCAGTAAGCAAGATAGAAAAATGAAGCAGAAAATACATGTATGCATGGATGAAGCAAAAATAATAATTCTGATGATCATCAACTTGTGCTTCTCTTAGGGGTCTCACAGTATTGCAGATAGGAGATTTGTCTTTGAAGCTTCATTTGTTCATAGAACTTAGCAATAAACTCCTCAGCTCTCAAATCAATCCCTTTTCCGTCCTCCGGAATCCTCTCCTGATTATCATAATATTCACATCCTGCATCTGCCTCCTGTCCCTCATCTCCATCATTGCTTAAGAAATTCCTCCTTCCAAATTCATCTTGGTCTTCTTTATGGAAATCGTAATCATCAAAGTCGACCTGAGGAGTGGTAATGCAAGGGATGTTGAATCGCATGGAGGCGGGGCGATGCATCTTGACATGAATAATAGGAGTCTTATCAAATGAAAGCTGGCGATGGAAAAGCATATGAGGAGTACTAGAAGAAGTAGTGTGGCATAGGCTTTTAAGAAACTTAGGTACTTCAACCATTAAACGTCTCTTAAAAACGCCACCCTTTCTTGCCCAGAGCAATGCTAAACGGAGAAGGTTCCATGCCTTGTGACCAATGTCATCACGATCTTTTCTTGCCATTTTATGCACTAGGAGTAGTGGGTAGTTGGAAATAATCTAAGCTGAGACTTGTGCTGGGTAGTAGTGAAAGACGAAATGATGGCTTCTGTTTTGGGATATTTGGAAGTTGAATGATGGAGATGGTGGGTACGAAGAGTGATGAATTTATATACAATGTAAGTTTGGAAACGCGGCTTCGTGGAAGTTTGAGTTTGTTTGCTTGGAAAGTTGATGGAAAGTAGTTTGGTTTCGACTTTCGTATAATGAATTATGGGCGGTGGGGACGCGGCTGTACGCGGACTGCACTAGTTCTGGAGGACGCAACTTTTTTTTATATGGAAAATTCCGAAAATAACCTCCGGTGTATACCTTATTTTTTGTTTGATTTATATTTGGAATTATGTTGCACTTTGTTTATTTCATCTAAAATAAATTATATTAATTACAAAAAAAATAATAATAATAAATTCTGTATAATATTAAATTTTATTTTTAATAAATTAATTTATAAAATTAAAAATTAATAACTTTCATATCATATAATTTAGATAAAAATAGTTAAAATTACCAGTTAAATAAATCATCTCACATTTTAAAAAAATTATATAAAAACTATTACTTCATTTAATTTAATTTTTTTATGTTCATCATGGAGTCTTATTTATGTTTTTATGTTATTCTTGGTATAAAGTATTTTATTTTTAACAATTTACAAAATAATTAAAGTAAAAAATGCAATTTTTTCTCTCTCTCTTTTTTTTTTTTTGGTAATATTTACTCAAGTAAATATAGAGATTGAATCAATTGGAACTCATTAATTAAGATTTTAAATTCATAAATAAGTACGATTCTTATTCATATCAATGAATTGACAAGCTTATGTATATATAATTAACAACTAACTTGATATGTACAATTAATTATATATTGCATGTTGTAGTATAGTAATAGATGGTGATGGGTATCAAACAGTAATATGGAAGGGTGATTATCGTAGCAGAGAATAAAGGCATCCTGATAACATATATAATTTAATTAAACAAATAATTTCTAAAAGCAAATTAGAGAAAAAGTGTCGC
>CATIWK010559284.1:0-14712 GCA_949634005.1 Mallotus japonicus
TTATTTTAAAATGTTTTATTAAAGATTATTTTGTTGTAAAAGTATTTTTAAGATTTAAAATCCTTTCTACGGTAAAAGAGGATTTCGATAAATTAAAGGTTTTAATTATAAATTAAATATTTTATTTTCAAAAAAATATATATTTTTTTAAAAGAGAAATTTTCAAACTGCATACATTTCTTTTATTAACTTACTCAGTGAGGTCTGACTCCCCTCAATTATTTTTCAGGATCTCGGGAGTCATTTGTTAGTCTGCCTATTATACGCCGGGTTTCTTCTTCACCGGCTATTTTATGTAGGTCCTTGTGATGTATTATTATTATGTATTTGAACTCTATAACACCGCAGTAGATGTATTTTACATAATGATATGATGTATTTTATGAATTGGGTATGTTAAGAGTTTGTATAATGATGATTATTATATTTATGATCGATGGATTTGGATTTTATGCTAATTGTGTTATTTATTTTATTCAAGTATTTTATTTAAAGCATTCTTCGTTATTTATTGTTTTTATTTTGCGAAAAATTTCTAAGGCTTACTACGAGTTTCGGTTGCATTTATGCATTTCCCATTCACTAGTGCCGGTCACGTACCTCTGGGTTCGGGTCGTGACAAAGACAATTTAATATATTCCATTCATTCACAATTGGAGATAATAAATAAAGGAATAATTAAATACATAAGCAAATAAGGATGTTAGTGCATGCATGATGCAAGATTCAAAAAGTTGGGTACTTTAATGTAAAGTCATCATTTTTATTATAAAAATAAGGTTTTTTTTTTATGATGGAATAAATATAAAGGAACTTGAGAATGGAAAAGTGCAAATAAAATAATAAAAGTGATAAAGATATCATTCTCACCATAAAAAATGTTACCTTTATAATGAAAATAATAAATTCACCAAAAAAAGTAATAAAATGACAAGGATAATAAATATTCAATAAAAATAATAACAATGCAAGTGAAATAATAAAAGGATGGTAGAAATATTATTTTCACCATAAAGATGGAAACTTTATAATAAGAATAATAAAATTATCAAAGAAAATAATAAAAATAATAAAAACACAATTTAATATGATAAAAATAATAAATGCAGAATTAAAAATATTAAAGTGGTAAGGATGTCATTTCCATTATAAAAATATCTACTTTATGATAAAAATGACAACTTTACCCCTAAAAGGCATAAAGGCAACAAAATTATAAAAATGCAATATAAATTATAAAAATACAGTAATATTAATACAAATAAATAAAAATATAAAAATAAATGAATTAAAATGATAAAGATGATGTTTCTACCATAAAAATGTAAGTTTTATGATAAAAAACATCAAATTTACCCTCAAAGACATAAATATAATAAAAATATAAAAAATTATAAAAGTACAGAAATAACTATACAAATAAATAAAAATACAGAAATAAAAATTTTAAAACAGTAAAGGTGACATTTTTACCATAAAAATGGAGACTTTATGATAAAAAGACCAAATTTACTATAAAAGGCATGAATGCAATAAAAACTATAAAAATACCAAAAAATACTAAAATACAGAGATAAATACATAAATAAAATGAAAATACAGAAATAAAAATATGGAAATGGTAAAGGAGACATTTTTACCATAAAAATGAAGATTTTATGATAAAAGGCCATTTTTACCATAAATGGCATAAATGCAATAAAAAATTACAAAAATACCAAGAAATAATAAAAATACAGAAATAAACATGTAAATAAATTAAAAATACAGAAATAAAAATATTATAATGGTAAAGGAGACATTTTTACCATAAAAATGGAGGCTTTATGATAAAAAGCCATATTTACCATAAAAGGCATAAATGCAATAAAAATTGAAAAAATACCACAAAATAATAAAAATACAGAATTAAATATGCAAATATATTAAAAATACAGAAATGAAAATATTAAAATGGTAAAGATAGCATTTCCACCATAAAAATTAAGATTTTATGATAAAAGACCATTTTTACCATAAAAAGCATAAATATCACAAAAATTGATAAAAATACAATAAAAACGAGAAAAAATACAGAAAAATAAATAACAATACTACAGAAAAATAAAATAAAATGATGCAAAAAAAATAATAAAAATGTTAACTTTACACTAAAATACCCATTTTTACATAAATGGAGAAAAAGATGCAAAAATGATGGAAAAATGCAAAATGAGTGCAAACACTTCCGGATCCAACCCGAACTTCCTTCTCCTTCTACATATCTTATTCACAAACTTCAAATCACCATAAAAATCATAACTTTATCACAAATAATAAAATATTTACAATAAAATGAATAAAAATGCAAAAATGATGAAAAATGATAGAAATAAGATGAAGAAAATGATAAAAATGATGTTTTTAATTAGAAAATGGTTGGGAAATCCTCAGAGGGACCGGTTGATTACCCTTGATGCGTGCTTTGACTAAGAAGTGGCTTTGTTTGGATTTAATGGTCTAAATCCTAAGACAAAATGAAAGAAAAATTGAGTTTTGATTTGTATTTAGGGTATGTGGGTCTCCAAATGCTTTAGGAGAGAGAGGAAGGGAGAGAAAGTACTCTAAAACAGTAGGTTTTTCTCTTACTAGACGTCTGCCTCGGGAAATATGCCTTCCCTTTCTCAAATGAGGAGAAAAAAATCATTTTTTTATATGTGGGTCGGGATGACCCATGAGTGTGGGTGAATGACCATGCTCTTGGGTCCATGACCCATGCGCATGGGTCATTTAACCCACGCAGGGGTAAAAGGGTCATTTCGACCCACAGACTGGCTTAGATGACCCACACTCGTGGGTCATCAACCCAAGCTTGTGGTTGACTCGTCCCTATAGGATTTTCCCCCACTTTTGTTCATTTTTGGGCCCAAGTTGGCTCCTTTTTGGGTTTTGGTATATTTTTGGTATATTTTGGGTATCTTTTGGGTTTCTTCTCGATCTAAGCATGCTCGAGAAAACTTTCGAAGAAGTTTTCCCCCTGTCTGAGTGACAAGAATCCTTCATCATCAGATTTTTGGGGGACTGTCAAAATTTAGGAATCAACAGTTGCCCCCTGCTTCACATGCGCCGATCAAGCTGCCACCTTATCGATGCATGGGAAGCAAGTTTTTGAAAACCATGAGAGATGTAAGAGATTTTGATTTTTGGGGTGACCCTTACTTCACATACGTCGGACAAGCTGCTACCTTGTCGATGCACGAGAAGCAAAGTTTGAAATCCATGTGAGATCTTTAGGGTGACCCCCTACTCCACATGTGTCGGATAAGCTACCACCTTATCGATGCATGGGAAGCAAAGTTTGAAAACAATGAGAGATGCAAGAGATTTTGATTTTGGTGATATGTGGCCTTTCTCAAAGCCAACGAAGCGGGGTGCATTGTATAGCCCTACGGGCTTCAAACGCTAGGTTTCAAAGAAACCAAGGTGCATGTAGAATCTTTTGTGAGTGGGCACACTGTATAGCCTTTTGCATACCTCAAGTGTCAGGTTTCAGAGAAACCCAAAATGCATGTAAATTTTTGTAAGTGGGTACACTGTATAGCCCTATGTAGACCTCAAGTGTCAAGTTTCGGAGAAACCTGGGTGTAGTGTGATTTAAAGTCATGATGTATGTAAAACCAAAATATTGTGATGCAGTTTTGATTTTAAAATTATAATGCGTGAGAGTTTAGTCCGTGCTTTCAGTGGTTTACTTTTACTGATGAGTGGTACGTATCAGGGACTTCGAGTCAATCTGACTATGGCTGTCTCACTTTGATGTGATCTCCACTGTTTCTCCAAGGTTTGATAAGCATTCCTTTGCCAAGGGTATCCCTGATTACCAAGTGAAGAGTAAGCGTTCCACATGATCAGGAAGAAATTCACCTAATGAGGTCACCGAGAACCGCGATGCGCGAGGCAACCCTTGATGTCACGTTATTCCTTTTGGAGGCAGATGCTAGACCATACTTCTTTTTGTTCTCAAGCATTCCCCGCCTTCTGTCACTCAGCATGAATGCTGTCAAAGACTTGCTTTTACTCGAGACTTGAGCATTGGAGTAGATTGAATACGATCTTTATTATTTTTCCCCCTTTTCTTTCCTCCCCTTGATTTTTCTTTCCTTTTCTCTTTCCCTTTTTTCTTCCCTTTTTCTTTCCCTTTTTTCTTCCTTTTTCTTTCCTTTTTCCTCTCTCCCTTTTTTCATTCAAACCTCTTCCAGGGTCTAACATGACAATCGCAGGCTACCCGATCGTCTCGGTTCTCTATAACTTCTCCTTTAGTGGATTTTCTATCTTTCATGACATTGTTAAGCATTAGGTTGATTAGAAGTGAGAATCCCGTCTCGGAGCTGCTGATCAAAGTCAAAAAACTTTAAAAATCTCGTTAAAGTAAGGTGGTCGATGTCGAGGTTGACTGGTCCGTCCCTATCACATGCCTCCTCTCCAATGCGAGTACAAATCCGAGAGCACTATAAAATTATGTATTTTTGAAATGTAGGTGCATGAATGCATGAGTGTATGAATGTATGAGTTTATGCAAAAAAAGAATGAGAAAAAGGGTCATAGTGGACTTCCCTGAGTTTTTGGCTCTTCTAGGGGCATTTATAACTTTTTCTATGAATTCTCGACTTTTGGTTGTGTCTCGGGTCGAGTCTCGGGCCTTTATTGTGCTATTAGGACCTTCTAAAGGCTCTAGCATGCGAAGATACTCGCCTTGGGGGCTCCGGCGGGTCCTAGACAGTGCCACGGGTATAACCCACGCATATGGGTCAATGACCCAGGCGCATGGGTTAATTGTGACCCATGGACTTTTAGTCTATAAAAGGCTTCTTTTTTGTCATACTCTTCTCTTCTCTCTCCTCCTTTAGGGTTCTCTGGATTTTAGGCTTTCTTACTGCAAAACCTATACAAGGAGGTGAAAGCGGCGAGGATATCGATCCCAATCTCACGTTTGACTTGGAGGATCTCGGTCTGGAGGCTCCAGGAGACCAGGTGGGTCAGGCTATAGGTAGTGCGGCACGTCAGAAGCCGGTTTCGGCTCATCATACGAGGCATGGTATGATGAGAGGACACAAGATTCCACTCATTTTGAATTTGAGGGAGTATGTCTGGGTGATTCATAGTTAGTAGGTTAGTACCCCGAACCTATTTTTTTATGCTATATCTTTGCTACATGATAATCACATAGGAGGTTAGTTTTTGCGATCTTAGGAATAGATTAAGTTATTAAGAATTTAGTGTTGATGATACTTCCCTTGCTAGGATCAGCTCCCTCGTGTGTTCAATGATTTTTCAAGATGCACTTGCTAGGGTTTTACTCTCTTTAGACTGCATGCTAGGATTTGTTTTCCATGTTTCCTATCTTGATTGTGTGACTTAATTTACCTGCGAATGATAAGTAAATAGCAGTTAGTGTTAGTTTAAGTAAGAAGAGATTTCTGAGTCAGAATTTTGTTGACTTCCCTTTTAGATCCCGGTGACCCCATTAGTTCTACCTTATAGCTTTATTGGAGCTAAGAAGCTCTATCAGAAGTTGTTCGTGGAGGTATGAGACCGGGTGTGTGGTCTCAGCTTCTATGGTATTTTAGCTGGTCTGCTAGAGGGACCGATGACGCTGAGGAGTCAACAAGCGGCTATGACTACTCTGATTGAGAGGTGGTCGGATTGCACGCACACCTTCCACTTCCAATTTTAGGAGATAATGATCACCCCCCTCGATTTTATCGCTATTACAAGATTCACTTTTGCTAGTCAATGGATCCCTTTCGACATCTCAGAGAATCCTGTGGGGTTGTTCCTTGACCTGTTGGGTTGCCCCCCTAAGTTCAGAGTTGGTCGAGGTGGCCTGATTTCTTATGATCGGCTCTAGCGGGCATGTGATGGTGCTGCTGGGGGTGGTACTATTGGCATTGAGAGGCATGCTCGGTGCTTTTATCTTTTATTTAATGAGCGCGGTGGTATTTCCAAATGCGAATAACACCGACGGCTCTTGGTTGCTTCCTTTGCTGCGGGACCTTAATGCTCTGCGAGGTTATGATTGGAGCTCTACTGCTTATGGCCACCTCCTCCATGGCCTGGATGATGCTTGCAGAGGTAGCTTACAGATCTGCGGTATTCCGGTGGTGGTCGATGTGAGTCATTTCGGATGTATTGATGTTCTTTTTCCTTTTGTTTCAAGTGTACCGTTCTTGACATATCCCTTTTGCAAATTTGGGCCTTTGAGTTCCATGTGTTAGCTCCTCCTATTGTTACTGGGATGTGTAAGGGGTTCCCTCATCTTCCCATTTGGACTGGTCAGCCTTGAAGGGGCTCCACGAGGTCTTTGGAGGCTACCCGCACTGCTCTTGCTGAGTTGACATTCAACCAGGTCGGTCATTTCTTTTCTCTTTTCTTTTTCTGAACTTCCCATATTCTATTTTAGATAGCTAATTTTGATTGCATATACATCTTCGGTGGTGGTGGAAAGGCTATCCCACAGCCTTTTCGGTGGCGATAGCTGGAGCCTAGGAGATTACCGACAGGCGGGTGTTGTTTGTGACGCCTGTTGATCGCGCTTGGTACCTTTGTGAGTGCATAATGAACTGGTTCTTGGGACCTACTAACTGTCGCACCCCTTGTCCTCTTCATTTTAACATGTTCTAGGGGAAGAACATGGTAGGCCCCACTCTTGAGGAGGCATTAATCGGTTGCATCTGGAGCCGGAGGGCATCTTATATCTGGAGAGTCTCATTCCTTGCTTGATAGATGGCATTATGAGGAACTTTGTGATTGCTCCACTTGATCCAGTTGCGGGTGTTTCTTCCTCTTATGCTCATCAGGTATGCGCTGTTGCCCCTCTTTGTATGCTTGCACTTATACTGATTGTCCTGTATTTGACTGCTTCTGCTTCTGCTTGTCAGCCTGTCTCGAAGAGGTCTCATGCCAAGAGTTCTGCCGATAGTTCAAGCAGTGCTGGATCTGCTACTGATGCCTCCACAGGTGCTGCTCAGGATGATCTCTGGGGTAGCTGTGTTACTGTTGCTCCCTATAATTCGGGCACCTAACCTCCATGGTGAGGTGGTGGTTCAGGTGGTTCCTACATCCACAGATCTTGTGGGTTTCATCCCCGAGGATGCCACTCACGTGAGTTTTTGTCTACCTTTATTGTTTTGATAATTTAGCTTTGCTGTTTGCTGACTGTTCTGTTTGTAGGTTCCTCAAGATGTAGCCACGTACTAGTATTAGTGTGCTTCGGGCTTGATGAGCCACTACATTTATTACTCGATGGGGGCTCATGTAAGTCTTTTACATTTTGGCTTATTCCTGTTATAATTTATGCGATGATATGCATGTGTATGTTATGAATACATGTGTGCTAATACATGTGTGTCGTGATGATGCAGCTTGAGTATGAGAAGCTGGTGTTGTAGCGGGATGAGACCATACATCATCTGGAGTCAGCGTACCAGCAAGAGGGTGCTTACTATCAGAGCGAGATCCAGAGGCTGCGATCCGAGTTGGAGGGAATGAGGGTGCATGACACGGGACCCAGTAGGAGGGAACCCTTAGATGTGGATGATGACGATGATGGTGATGATGGCGAGGATGGGGCTGAGTCCTGATTCCCCTTTCTTGTTTTGTTATTTTTTCTAACTATACTGATAGGAAATTTTGGACATTTCTGAGATGTAGTTATTGATTAACTGTTTTGAGGCTTTTGATATCTCTGTTGTGCTCTTTCCTCTGTCTGTTCTTATTTGCTCATCATAGCATTACAATAAATGAAATATCAAATGAAATAAAAAGAATTTACAATGGAAATTAATGTAATTACATCCTAGAAAGATATGAAGTCTAAGGTGCAAATTTTGCTTTTGTGATAGATATTAATTCAGGCATTTACTTCTTGAACATGTGCAATCCTTGACAATATTTCTCATTTGCATTGAATAACATTTATCATAAGCATGGTTGCACATAGAATATTTCAAAATGACAGTACCCTTGTCCTTAATTAGCCCTTTCGGGTTTTCTAATTAAGTATTTTGCCTCTTATTTTTTGTTCTTTCTCTCCTTTCTCTTCTTTTTTTGTTGTTCTTTTTTTCATGAATAGTATCGCTTGAGACGATCGACATTGATCTATTCAGAGAACTCATTCCCATCAACATCCATTAGCTTGACTGCGCCTTTCGAAAGGATGGTTTTAACTAGATAAGGCCCTTCCCAATTGGGTCAGAATTTCCCTCTTGGGTCTGGTAGATTCTACTTGGCTTGCCATAATACCCAGTCTCCAACCTTGATGTTATACTACTTCACTCTCTTGTCGAAAGCTCTGGCGATTCTTCTCTGATACAGCTGAGTGTGATACAGTGCTTTTAGCCTTTCACTGTCTATTAGATTCAACTGTTCTAGCCTCTGTTGTACCCACTTTGCCTTGGGTAAGCTTGCTTTAACTATGACTCTAAGGGATTTTATTTCCACTTTGATTAGAAGCACTGCTTCTGTCCTATATACCAATGAGAAGGGAGTTGCCCCCATGGATATTCTCACTATAGTGGATATCCCCAGAGAGCAAATGGAAACTTGTTGGCCCAGTCATGATGAGTTTCAATCATCTTTGAGAGGATCTTCTTGATGTTCTTGTTTGCTGCTTCCATTGCTCCGTTAGCCTGCAGTTTGTAAGGTGATGACTTGTAGTGTATTATCTTATGCCTCTCAAGTACTGCTCGTACTTCTCCTTGAAACTATACCCCATTGTCTGAGATTAGACAGTGAGAAATTTTGTACCTACAGAATGGGTTCCTCTCTAAGAACTTAGCTACCTGTTTTGCCCCCAATTTGCTGTAAGATTAGGCTACCCACTTTATGAAGTAGTCAATTGTAATTAGGATGCATCTGTGTCGATTAGAGGTTATGGGATGAATCTCTCCTATGATGTCGAGTCCCCATACTGAAAATGGCCAAGGGGAGGAGATGGTGTGTAATTCTGAATGAGGTAAATGACCGATGTCCCCGTGAATCTGACACTTGTGACATCTCTTGGTGAACTTGACACATTCCTCAACCATCGTCATCCAGAAGAAACCCTGTCTTATTATCTTATTGGCTAATGTAGTACCATTCATATGCAGACCACAAACTCCTTCATGAACATCTATTATTACCTTCCTTGCTTCGTTCTCATCCAAACAGCGCAACTGCATCCCATCTGAAGTTCTCTTGTACAAGACACCTTGATGGTAGGTGAATTTTGCTGATAGCTTTCTAATGACTATCTTATCTTTCTCACTTGCATCTGCTGGGTATTCATGCTTATTCAAATACTGCTGGATGTCATAGAACCAAGGCTTCTGATCCACTCTTGCTTCCATTACCCTGACACTCTTGTAACATGGCTGACTCGATTTCAGTAACACTAAAGGTTTTATAGGCATGGTTGTTGGCCCATCCCAAACTGATGCTAGTGATGCTAGGTAAGTGAATGAACCTGCATTCTTGGAATAACTGCCCCAACTGCTGCAAGTGCTCCAGATACGACTTCAAATGTGGCTCTTTCAGATCCCATTCATTAGTGGCCTGATTGATTACTAGCATTGAGCCACCCAATATTTCCACTTTGGTGACTCCTAGAGCTATTAGTGCTTCCATTCCTATCATACATGCTTCGTATTCTGCTTCATTATTTGTAACCTAAAATGCTAGCTTTTTTGCTATGGGGATTACCTCATTTTCTGGGGTCAACAAAATTACTCCTATACCTGCTTCGAACTGGTTTACTGCCCCATCAACGTATATGCGCCATCCCTAAACTTTAATTGTTGTGGTAAGGTCATTTGGAAATTCAAATTCTATCTCTTGATCGTCTGAAGTAGGGTTCAGTGCTAGGAACTCAGCCACTGCTCTTCTTTTGACTATTTTCGTAGTCAGATACTCAACATCAAATTTTGTTAGTAGCACCAGCCACTTAGCTAATTTCCTAACCAGTGAAGGTGCTTCAAATAGGTGTCTCATCGGATCTAACTTCGAAATTGCACGGATCTTGTAAGACTGGAAGTAGTACCTCAGTTTTCTCATGGCCCAAACCATTGCCAAACATATCTGTTAAACCTGACAGTACTTCTTCTCATAAGGCAACATCTTCTTACTTAAGTAGTAAACTGCATGTTCAGCTCATGCTTCTCCTTCTTGAGCTAGCATGGCTCATATCGCGTTCTCTTCAATTGCCAGGTACAGGACTAAGGGTTTCTCCATTTCTGGGGGTCTTAAAATTGGTGGATTCATGAGATAATCCTTTATTTTGTCAAAGGCAATCTGGCATTGTTCATTCCGAACCATAAGCTGGTCTTTTCTGAGCAACTTGAATATTAGTTCACACATTTTATGTTAATCTGGCTATGAATTTGCTAATAAATTACAATTTTCCCAAAAATCCTCGGATTTCCTTTTCCGTCTTCGACTTCGGCATTTCATGGATTGCTTTTACCTTATCTAGATCAACCTTAATTCCTCTCTGACTGACTATATGTCCTAGAATATTTCCTAAAGTTACCCTAAATATGCACTTCTTAGGGTTGAGCCTCAGATTATATTTGTCTACTCGTTGCATGAATTTCTCCAATGCTGCTAGATGTTCTTCTTGAGTCTTTGATTTTACCATCATGTCATCGACATAAACTTCTACCTCTTTGTGTATCATGTCATGAAACATTACTGTAGCCATTCTATGATAGGTTGTACCTGCATTCTTTAAACCAAAAGGCATTACTCTGTAACAGTACGTTCCCCATTCAGTGATGAAGGCAGTCTTAGCTTTGTCGATGATTGCCATGAGGATTTGGTTGTATCCTGAAAATCCACCCATGAAAGAGTACATAGCACATGTGGCAGCACTATCAATCAGAACATCTATGTGGGGCAGAGGAAAATCATCTTTCGGGCATGCTTTGTTGATCCCTGTAGTCTACACAAATCCTTACTTTCCCATCCTTTCTAGATACTGGCACCATATTAGCCAACCATTCTGGATAGTCTACCACTTCCAGAAATTTGGCCTTGATCTGCTTCTCTATATCTTCTTTTACCAACTATGCCCATTATGGTCTCAACCTTTGCAACTTCTATTTCACAGGCTTGTGTCCCTCCTTAGTTGGGATATAATGCTGAGCGATATCCCTATCAATGCCATGCATGTCATCGTATGTCCAAGCGAATAATTTTAAGTATTTTGTTAATATTCTTTCTAATTCTCTCCTTTCCTCAGGGGTAAAATCTTTTGAAATATGCAATATGCAAGGATTCTCATTCGTGCCCATGTTAAATGGTTCAGTGTTAATAGAATGAATGTCAAATATGCTCATGTAAGGTTCAATGAAATGTTCATCATTATCGAAAGATAAATCACACAAATAAGTGAAATTAGACTTCATTGCATCATACTTAAAGTTTGGTACATCAAAAGATTCAAAAAGACTAGCAATACAAATGTCGTAATAAGAGTTGCGATGTCCTCGATGCTGGACTCAATGAGAGCTGCGATGTCGGCATAGCTGGGAGTCTTAGTTTCCAACCTCATACTCTGCAAAACCTATTCAATCTTAGCAACAGAAATAATCCCATCTTCTTCAGTCTGATTCTGTCTCTTTTTCATACTGTTGATCACATCAGCAAAGATCTCGAAACCTTATTTCTTGGTCCTATTGCATTCCCATTCCTCAAGCTGACCTTGGTACTTGCAGAGGCCTTTGGAAATGAAGGTGGTTTTCTTTCCCTTGTCCATGATTGGATCATATCCCAGTCCGTGCTTGCTAGTCTGTCCCTTAAAATCTGGCAGCTTTAAGATCCCATTCTTCTTCTTTCGAGCCCAGTTCCCGGTTCATAACTCATCTTCTTCATCATTGCTGTCACCTTTGAACTGACCCAGTCTTCTTTCATCATTGATACTTGAAAGGCTGGAGGGGTTATATTTATGCATGCAACCAGAATGTTAGTCTCAGCTTCGATAGTGGCTACCTTCCTGTCTAGTGGGAACTTGATCTTCTGGTGTAAAGTAGATGGCACTTCTCCCAATGGATGAAACTAGGGCCTTCCTAACAGCAGAGCAAATATAGGTTGTATATCCAGCATTATGAATTCCATGACAAACTCAACCTCCCCTATGGTGACAGTTGCTTTAAAGGTTTCTACTACTTGCTTCTTGGAGTCATCATAAGCCCTGATTATCAAGTTGGATGATTCAAGTCCTTCAACCGGTATCTCGAACTTGTGGAGTAGCCTTAATGGGTAGATATTGATGGCTGATCTATCATCAACCATAACACATGATGTCTTCTTAGCTCTCATAATCACTTGGATGAACAAGGGCCTATTATGAGCTTTCCCTTCTAGTGGAAGATCACTATCAGAGAAGGAAACAACACTGCTGGGTTTTATAAGAAGTGAGGCTATCATGTCCTTGGGAGTAGTGTTCAGAGAGATATTCACATCATCCAGAGTGCGTGCCAAAGCGTTTTGGTGTTTCTTTTATGTTATTAAGAGATCCCAAATGCTGACTTGAGCCTGGGTTTTTCTAAGCTATTTCAAGACTGAATCTTCTTCTACTTGAGAAATAGGTTTGCTCTCTTTCGTAACAACTTCTTTGGTAACCTTTTTTCCCTTTACCATATTTTTCTCATCAGGCTGGTACACTCTCCCACTTCTGGTTACGTGGTTAACTGATGGTTCTTCATCAGAGTCATACTATATATTGATTCCCATTACATATGGTACAGTTGACAAGTGAACTGTAACAGTATTGTCCTCTTCATCGAAATCCTTTCCCCATCCGGAGGGTATAATACTCTCTTTCTTGAGAACAGCTGAAGGAGGGGCAGTATATTTCACCTTGAAGTCAAACTTTCCAGATGGTTATCCTAATAAGTCCCATACTTCTTTCTTTTGATTCTCAACTTTCTTGTTCTCATTCTCTGAAATGTCTTGAATAGAAATCTCAACAAAGGACTCAGGCAGCCCCGAAGAGATGGCATAAGATGCTGGTGGCAGCATGTTCTGATAGTTGGGGTTAGTTTTAACATTGGGCTGCTTTTCAAGATCTTCGATCTTGCCGAAGTCTATGAGGTCTTGGATTCAGTCTTTTAGGATGAAACAGTCATCAATTGTGTGGCTAGAAATTTGGTGGAAGTGACAGTAAAGGTTGGGATTGATGCGAGGTGGTAATGGGTTTGGTAAAGGTCTTGGTTCAAGAGGTTTAAGAAGGCCTTTTTGCTAGAGTATTTGGAAAACTTTGGATAAGGGTGGGCTGAAGTTTGAATACTTGCGGTCTCTTAGGGCATTAACGTTTAGCTCATGGTCCATGGCATCTAAGAAGCTTAGCATTGACACTATCTGGCACATTGCGATTCTCTGACTTCAACTTCACATAATCAGTGCGGTTGAACTTGGTGAAACATCACTTCCTGAACTTGGCAACCAAGAAACTTGAACTTTGCACGGTGGAGAGCCTTCTCAGCATGATGGTTGTTGTTCTCGCAACGAACAGAGAGAAAAACCTGACCAATGGCAAGGAACATAGACTCTGTTATAACAAAACAAAACAGAGTATAACAAAGTGATAATAAATAACAAATGAATAAGTATTGGTGGCTGTGATATATCCGTTTGCCTTGACATATTGTTGGGAGTCCATATCCTTTTACACCTCCCAACATTATAAATCTTGATCTTAAGGTTAGGCACACCATAACAATATCGTAATTTTGGGTATGGCTTCTTCTTGATTTGGTGGTAACATCTAGCAGGTCTCCTTCCCATGGCGATGGCGCCTTTTTGTCAATGAGCTGTAAGAAAACTAAAAATTAAAGTGTTATTCTTTGATGAGTAACTGACAAGTCATCGGTCAACTTGAAGGAGATTTGAGGAGCAAACGACACGTCAGCAAAATCTGTCAATTTTAACGGCCTAGGACTAACAATGCAAGTTTTAAAAAGTTAATGAACTCAATTGAAACAATTGAAACTTATAGGACTTAATTGAAAAAATGGCCTCACTTTTAGGACTTACGGAGTCATTATCCCTTAATATTATTATCGTTGCTGCTGCTACTGCTAATATTATTATTATTCAATTGACAAGTAACATTATGAATATCTGTTATATTACAATAATTCAACTAACAATTAAGAATGTGGAATATTTATTACAACACAATTTAAACTTAAAACATGGGAAATAAGAAAATTATTATTATTAACAATACAAGTAAAAAAATGGAATACACATTATATTTCAATTTAAACTAAAAATACGAAAATAAATAATTAGTATTGTTGATTTCAGATTTTATAATTTATTAATTAAAATACATTTTTATTATTACATTTGATAACTTATTAATTATTATTTTTATTAAGTAATTCAATATTATTGATATTATTTAAAATTAATGGGCTGAATAATATTATAATAATAATTATTTTTATTGTATATTAATATAGACATATATTATAGATAACCAAAATGATATAATTTTTTTTTCTAAACTACATTGTTTTGATTAAAGTAAGGAGTGATTTTATAAACAAAAATAATAGTAGTGACCTTGATTGTACTCTTATTTTATATTATATTTTTATTAAGATGTATCTTTAATTTTCATGAATGAGTGATTTATCTTTTCTTTTAAAAAATATATTGTTATTATTATATTTAATAACTTATTAA
>CATIWK010559352.1:0-14014 GCA_949634005.1 Mallotus japonicus
TTGATTATTAAATAAGTTGAGTCACAGAAAAAAGCAAAATCATCATAAAATAAGAGCAAAATAAAATATAATCCTAAATTCAAAAGAAAGTATTCTTTTATTGTAAGACAAATTATATGTTGATGAAGAATAAGAAAAAAAAAAGACTAATTTTTGGTCAAATTTGGCTTTTGAAATGGTGAGGAAAAAAAAAAAGAGAGAGAGGTGAACAGTAACAGAAAGAAGAACAGTTATAGAGAAAGAAGAGCTACCAAAGTACAAAATGGGTTGAGTGAGACTAAAGAAGCCCAATTAATTTAAATAGTGAATATATGGATGATTTTTTTCTGAAGAATTTTCTCAAGGATTGGTCCAAAATGTAGCTGATATGCTCATTACAACTTGAAATTGAAAAGTAGCCTATAATAATATTAATATTAAATAATATTTAATCTAGAAGCCAACAAGAATAATTTAATAAAAGGCAACAGCACCAAGAAATAATTATTTATTTTATTATTATTTTTTGTTTGAAAACAAGAAAGAATTAATTTGCTGCTACTTTGACAACTAATGCAGATTCTAAAGAATAATGGCTGCAACAAGAGAAGAGACGTATTTTATTTATCATATGACAGCACTCAACCAGCCATTCCATTACTATAATCAAGCTGGACTTCGGACTTATTAAATTATATATATATATATAATTCGAATAAAATTATAAAAATGATAAATTTTTTTAAATTCTAAAAATTAATTTAATATAGCTATATTTACTACGATTTAATATAACTATATCTTTTTTAAATTCTAAAATTACTTGAATATAACTATATTTGTGACGATTTAAATTTAAAATGTTTAAACAATTATACTCCTACCACCACTTGATCGAATAACTATATTTTTCTTGTTTTTTTTTTCAAAAAAAAAAAATTAATAACATTTGTTTATCTTCATAAATGACCCACGTTGATCTTGTGTATTTATGTTCCATTAGCATTTAAATAGATTTCCCCCCCAAATCTCTAGATGCAAATTCATTTAATTTAAGTGCAATTGACTATTATTTTTATCCATTATAATTGAGTTCATTAATATGCTAATTATTTGAATCAGAAAATTGAGTGTATTTAGCCAGAGGCTAAATTAAAAATATGTAATAGTTTCAAACTAAAATAGAGAAAATTAAATATACATAATAAATTTCATAATAAGTTGGAAATACATGATTTTTTTATAATTAAGTCATAATTAACAAGTGGTCGTTAATGTTAACGACTGAGTAATATAATAGTATAGTTTCCTTCGAAATATGTACAGGTCAATTTTCAATTCCTACCTTATCTCCTCAATTAAAAAAAAAAAGTGTTTATGAACCGTTTTTTATATGTTAAAAGTCTTATGGATTTACTTCTATTTTCAATAAAGTTTTATTTTTTCCAAATAAGTTTAAGAATGCATTCTCTAAAAATCAATGTAGTACATTTAAGAATAAATTTTTAGTTGAAGTGAAGGGATTAAATAGTAATTTTAAGAATAAATTTTTAAAATGTAATTTAGAAGAATCAATTAAATAGTTAAACCACACACATCAAAACTCAGTGATCATCTAAATATGATATTTAGGTAGCATCATTTTAAGAATATGATTCCTTTTAGCATCACATCTAGTGGAGTTAGAAAAATAAAATCTAAGCAATGTTATATTATGAAAATCTACAATTATTTTTGTCATGTTAGAGATATTTTTTTTCATCTCAAATTCTCGTATCCAATGATCATAAGAATTATAATTATTTTGGAATTTGAGACAGGTAAAACTTTTTTGATATATATAATATATAACTATTTGTATTGGAATGATTACCAAACATTCTCTAAAAAAAAAAAAAATGATTACAAAACATGGAATAAAACAACTTTCCACCTCCCCCTAGTGTTATTATTACAAACCACAGCAAAAGATTTGAAAAAAAAAAAAAACTGTGGAGAGAATCATGTTATTATGATTATTATAAAACAAAAGAGATTTCCATGAAATTTTTTTAATTAAGACATGGATCCACATGAGGGTGATTTTTATATTTTTATTTGACCAACAATCTAAACGTATTATGGAAACCTTATTTTTATACTATGATAGTATGATAAATGAATAGACAATGATGTGTATATGAATAAAAATTAATGTGAAATTACAAGTTTTAGTTTAAATTATTTAAATGATTATTTTTATTTAATTATCTAAATTTGATCAATAACGTTAATATTTTTTAAAAAAATTAAAATAAAAAATTAAATTTCTCAGCATACCTCAAAATGTCTCAAAAAAAATTATTAAGTATCAATATCTTAAGAAAATAATAAAATTTTAAGTTTTATATAAAAATAATTTGAGTTGTGCTTGAGTGGTTGAATTCCATTCACATTGGAACGGTTCAATCTTATTATAGAGACAACTAAGTGTTCATCTATGTTTGAGTTATTTGAACTAATTTTGTTTTAGTAATTGAATTTCATTCAATTTTAATAATTTAAGTTTCAAGTGAAATAATTAGAATAACAAGCCATGTTGAATGCACATAATATTTTTAATTGTAATAGTGAGTAATATTTCTCTATAATTATTTTTTTTATAAAAAAATAATCTCTATATAATTATAAAAACTTTGAATTTTAAGTTAAACCAGTTATAAATAAAAATAAATTTTATATTATAATAAGTGATAAAATTTTTAGATTTTATTTTAAAAAAATCTACTTTAGATGATAATATTATATAAAATTCAAAAACATATATGCCATGTTAAATTAAAAATATTAAAAATTTAAAAAGTTTAAAATTTTAAATAATTTTTTGGTACATGTATTAATTTATTAAAATTATGTTAATCTCTTATATATATATATATATAAAATAAAAAATAAAATTCTTTTACAACTATAATTCAATTGAATAATACCTCCCATAAAGTTAATTTGATTCTAAAAGTATAATTATAGAAAACGCTTACTGTGTTAAATTATTTTTATGGTGTAATTTTAATTTTATATTTTATTTAAAAAAATTAGTCAGAATAATTTAATAGATTTTTTGACAAGAGATTTCAATATAAAAGAATATGCATATTTAATTTCAAATAATTGCATTATTGCATCCTTAAATTTCTGCTACTAAAATGGTGGGATGTTTTTTTTTTTTTAATATATATGTAAAAACAAGAAAAGAAATTTCAAAAATTAATTTTCTTCCTTCTCAAATCTCAATTTAAATAAAAAAATAAAAAATAAAAAAATAAGAATTACTACCAAACACAAGCAACAACGCCACCTACATAGCTACCTTCCGACTCCATCATCGCTACCAACAACACCAACATCGACATTAACACCATTTCTTTCGTTTTCTCGTTTTGTTTTCCTTTGTATTTTTTTTTTATTTTTATTTTTTACACAAAGAGATTAATAGTAATAATAATTAAAAATAAAAGCCATTTTAGTAGCAATTACGCGCTTTGCGCTGAACATTTCTATTTTTGTTCTTCTCCTTTTCTCTTCCTCTGGGACGGAGTAGTGTCACCATCCAATTAAGCTTAATATCAATCTTCAGATCTGAGCTTGTGGGTTTCGCTTTTTTGATCTTCTTTTGTCGATATCAGATCTGGGTTTGTTTTATTTCTCTCTATTTTTTTTTTAATTTTTTGATTCGCTTTTTTCTTCATTTCAGATCTTTATTTCATGTCTATGTTCATTTTATTTGCTTTAATTTTTTTTCTTTTTGGGAAAATAAAGGGTACCCAGCTCTGGTTTTAGATTAATTATTGGTTGGTTTTAAGCTGGGGCTTGAATTTTTGGTGGGTTTTAATTTTTCATTTGGGTTGATTTATTTGTTTATTTATTTTGATGCTTGATTTAATTGGATGTATGTGTTTGTTCTCTACTGGATTTATGATGTGAGATTTCCTGTGTTAATTTTGTGATCCGTAAGATTTTATCTTAGTTGATGGTGCAACAAGATAGTAATGCAAAATTTTCAGCTTGATGATTGATCTGTAAAAATATTTTTCTTACTTGTAAAATTTATACATTTTGATCTTTTCTTTTGTTTTCCTATTATGAGTTAAATCTATGTGATGCTGAATTATGGGCGTGAATTCAGTTTATTGGGATTGTTCATGTTGATTTTAGTCTTTTTGTTTCAGTTTCTATTCAGTTTCATTGTTATTTAAAGACTTTTTTGCTTAGGAGTGAAATATAGTTGATTCTATTATAAGGTGTATTCATTGTTGTGTAACCAAATTTTAGTAGTCCTAGATTAATGTTGCTGAAAATTTGTCCCTTGATATGCTCTGTTTTTGTTTATGATTTATTTATATTGTATTCATTTCATTTTCTATGATTTTATTTTTGAATCTTTTTTTTTCTCATCACAAAAATCTTATCAGTTACATTTCATTTGAACAGTGTATAAAAGGTGTTTTTTATTTGGATTGTGCGCTTGGCACTGACAGTGTAGATCACTTCTTGTGACAATGAAGAAGGTGTTTGATCAAACCGTTAGGGACATGTAAGTATGGCACATAAATTTGAGTTTTTCGTGTCTGCAGTAACTTGCATTTGTATGTTATAGAAATCATAACTATTTGTTCTGATATGGAGTTCTAGGGGACTTGGAATCAGTTTAACTTTTGAAAAGCTTTGTCACCATAGTTCATGTATTTGGAACTATAATGGTTAATAGATTTCTCTTCAACTGTTTTGTTGCAGTAAGAGAGAGGTTAATAAGAAAGTTCTTAAAGTTCCTGGAATAGAACAAAAGGTAAAGCATCTCTTCTTTTGTGAGCTCTTTTTGCAATTGAGGATGATAAAAACTACTGTTGTTATGAAACGTATTTTAGGTTATTTTCACAGGCAGTGTCATCCAACTTCGTGCATGAGCTCTTAAAAGATATCTTCTTGTTCCTTTTCCTTTCAGGTCCTTGATGCGACTAGTAATGAGCCTTGGGGTCCTCATGGAACTCTTCTAGCAGATATTGCTCAAGCTACCAGAAATTAGTATGCTGGATGCTTCACATATGCTTTTTATTATGAACTATATTGCAAAGATATTAATTTTAAATTTCTCCATGCAGTCATGAATACCAGATGATAATGGCAGTGATCTGGAAGCGGATAAATGATACTGGAAAGAACTGGCGGCATGTATACAAGGTTATAATATGTTCTATAACTTTCTTCTGTGGTGGCATATGCTTGTTATTCTTTAGGGTATGTCTAGGATTGAGTTGAATTTATGTGTTTGTGATGGATAAAAGCAGATTCTAGGTGCCTGACTCTATTAAAACGGCACTTAAACATTTTTCACTGAATGGTTGTAAATTCATGTTTAACATTAAAAGTGATTTATGGAATGCAAATCAAATACCAAGTGGACTCTTTATCCTACAAAGAGAACAATAACAATTATTATTATAATAATAATAAGAATAGCCATTTGAGTAGCAATTATGTGCTTGTGCTTAGCATTTTTCTTTTTTGTTCTCTCTCTCTCTCTCTCAGTGAAATAGAGTAGTGCCACCCAATTAAGATTGAAGCTTAATACCTATCTGAACTTTTGGGTTTCATTTTGTTCTTCGTTTGTTGTAATCACATCTGGGTTTTGTTTTATTTCTCTTTAATTTTTAAGTGCTTTTTTCTTAATGTCAGTTTTTTTTAATAAATTTTTTTGCTAAAATCAGATTTTTAGGAGTCTTACTCTATTAAAATTGCATTTAAAGCCTTTTCACCAAATGGTTGTAAATTCACCATTAATATTAAAAGTGATTTATGGAGTGCAAACTCAATAGCAAATGGACTCTCAGTCTTGTGCAAAAAAAGCCAATTGTGTAGCTGCTATAAAATATCCTTCAGGTGAGCACCCCAATGTTAGTTATGGTAAGACTTAAGAGCTCTTCACATTCATGATGGACAATGTGTGTTAATACTTTTACTGTATATGGTTGACATATATCACTTTTCTTTCTAGCATTGCATTGTAACATCTGACTGAATACTTGTGCCTGGCCTCAGGGTTTGACTGTTTTGGAATACTTGGTTGCTCATGGATCAGAGCGTGTCATAGATGATATAAGGGAACATGCATATCAAATATCGGTAGCTTTCTTTCTTTTTTTTAATGCCATTTTAAAACTATATTTTGTTTATTTGTATGCGTAGTAACTATATTAGATCATCTGTACTAATATTTTTTTTCTCATGTGTTGTAGACATTGTCAGAATTCCAATATATTGATTCCAGTGGAAGAGACCAGGGGAGCAATGTCAGAAAGAAATCTCAAAGCCTTGTGGTCCTGGTAAATGATAAAGAAAAGATAATTGAAGTTAGGCAAAAGGCTGCTGCTAATCGGGACAAGTGAGTTTTGTTGAATCAAGTTGCTTAAAAGCTTGCATGTTATTATTGTTTTTAAGAAGCTTCTTGTCATCTTGCATTGCTAATCCACCATCACAGTTTTTTCATTTTTGACACGGCATTTGCAAAATGATTCTCATGTCATCTGTGTGTTTACTACATGATTTTCTGCCAGAGAGCAAAAATAATGCAAGTGAATGGAAAAATATTACATTATAACTGGTGAATTTTGATAGGTTTCGCAATACGTCAGCTGGTGGAATGTACAGGCCTGGTTCATATGGTGATAGATATGATGATGATCGTTATGAAGGTCGTTATGGAAGCAGGGATGAAGATAGAAATGGCTATGGGAGAGAACGAGAATATAACTATAGGGATGATGACCGATATGGCAGATATGGGGACTCGTACAGTCGTGATGGAGATCGTTATGGAAGAGATAATGAAGAGCGCTACAGTAGAGATGGTTACAGGGATGATGAATACCAGGGTAGAAGTCGAAGCATCGAAGATTATGGCTCAAGAAGCAGGAGTTCTGACCGAGGTTATGATGACGATGGCCAATCCTCATCTCGGTATTATGTCTGATTTCTGTAGATAACTATTTATCGCTATAGTGGGCCTTCATAATTTTATCTTCATCCAATTGCTATCAGCCATGTTAAGGAAACAATGTTCTATTTTTGATATTTATGTGTCTGCTTTTAGTAAGTACATATTAAAATTCAGTAAATGGAGAGATTGAAATCATTGAATCCGACATTTATATATCTCTATATTTAGAGAGTCTGGATGAAAAAAAGTTATAATGAAGACAGTTTCTGATGTGTGATGGATGCTGAAGTAGGAAAATTGATGCTTTAATTTAGTGATTCTGTTGTGATGTTTAACACGTTTTTAAATATGATGATATATGGACATATTATAAAACCTATTTTGAGACATGCATATCAAACTTTATAGACATTAATGGTAAAGAAGATTACTAGGAGATATGGACTAAAAATTAGAAGATAAACTGAATATAGCCATAGATCAGTATTGGATTCCATATACTTAGGAGTGTCAGGTATTGTGACAAAATGAAGAGGTCTGAGTGTACTGGCCTATTTATGAGGAAGTACTTTGGGCAAGGTATGCCGATGTATTGACAGGATGTCTAAAGTAATGGATATGTTTGCTCATTAACTTATGTTTTCTCTTGTAAATTTTAAAGCATGCTGAACATGTCGTCTTCATCATACCGTTACCTGAAAAAACTGGCTAATTTTGGCTTCATTTATTCTGCAGTGGTAGTGGTGTTAGGGCTGATGATCATTCTCTGGATGGAAGGTAAATTATATTGTGTGCGAAAAAAATTTGCAGTATTCTTGTTCTAAAGTTCAATTGTATCGGACATAATTGATTATATCTTGGCACTGCCAGGCGGCTGGAGCGAAAATTTTCTGAACAAAATATTGCTCCTCCTAGTTATGAAGAAGCTGTAAATGAGTCTCGAAGTCCTGCTCACAGTGAAAGGTATTAAATTTTATACCATCTGAATGCATGAGCAATTTACTCTTATCATGCTCATTTTGTTGAATTTGATTAAATGTCTTCATGAAAGGAATGGAGAAACTTCAGCAGCATCTGTTCCTGGAGTTTCTTCGCCTCCTGCTCCTAGAGCTGCCTCTCCAGCTGCAGGCAATAATCCAAGTCAAGAAGCTGCAGCTTTTGGTACATCTGTATCTCCTGCAGGCCAAGAAGTTGAGGTGGCTGATGAATTTGATCCTCGTGGTCCTGGTTCAGGTACAGAATACTCTTGATGTTTTGTTTGTATGCTAATGCCATTTTAATGTTTTATAGCATCATTAGTTATTACATCTCATTGCTTACTGTCATCAAAATCTTATCTTATTTGGTCAAATGGAGTGCTACATGTGTTAGTGCACATTAATATTCTCATTCTGCATGTCGTTGGAGAAAACAAATATTAATTGGCTTTAGTTGTGGGCTTTCCATGAATATGTGTTAGGTCATGCTGTAAAACCAGTCAGTTGTTGTATTTCTGCTTTATATCAATATTGCTCTGGGTATTGGTCACTGAATTTGGGGAGTTGCTTAAGTAAAAGTGATCTTGATGTGCCCACAGGGTCAGAATACATTTCAGTACGGTTTACTTGATAACTACTTTTGTCTATACTTCAAATCGGATTTCTTAGAACTGATTGGTTAGTTGCATTGTTTGTAACATTTGTTTGTAGGACATCATAATTCATAGCTAGTAGGTGACTAGACAGATTGTAACTGTTAATATCTCATATTGCCTCTGTTTTAATCAGTGTGATGAGCTATTTTTTTTTTTTTTGTTATATAATAAATTTTCCTTGTCATATGATAAAGCTACATGGTCCCTACAGCAGGGGGTTGTATTTCAGTGGTTGTTTAAAGTTCTTGTGCTTCTGCAAAAGTGACATGTACATAGGTTCTTTTTGGCTCAATTGTAGATTGGCACCTAGTTGGGTACTAATAGTTTGATTGTTGTGATTATTATTGTCATTTTTTGCCCTCTGGCTGCAGTGTTAGGTGGCTGGCTGGGATTGGAAGGAAAATAATGATTTGTCAAGTTTGAAAATGTTATTATAAGGGAATTATATGTTGTTTTGTATAATTAAAAAAAAATTAAGAAGCTAAATGGGTTTTTATAACTGTTGCTCTTGTAGTAAACATTAACCTTCGCTGGAAACTCATGTTTTTCATTTTCTCCACAGCTGGCCCCACCAACACTGCACCTGCTCCAGCTATTGCTACTGCCTCAAACGGTGCTGAAATGGATTTATTTGGCTCTGTATCAGATTCATTTGCTGCAAATCCATTAGCCATCATGCCAGTGAGCTCTGCTGCTACCACCTCACAAGTTGATACCCAGACAAACTTTTCTGGATCCACATTTGCTGCAACACAGCCAACATCTAATGTTATGAATCAGGTAGGCATAATATGCTAATATGTGATTTCACATTTAATATATTTTTAACCTTATATGGTATTCATGTGAGGAAGTTCTGAGGGTCCCTGTATATTTCCTGTTTTGCTTGCTTCTTTTATTTGGACTCATCTTAAATGTTCAGTAGAATCTGTCCATTAGCCAGCTCCAATGTTTTGAAGATTTTGCTTTAATATTTTGAAGTTCTACTTAAAATTGCACATTACTTTGGTATGAAATGGTCTGGATGATACATGTGCAAAATGATAATGGCATTCAATGTAACATACTTTTTAGTTCAATTGAAGTTTTAGATGTCATTTATTTTGTTGGGATATGCAAACAAGGTGCCATTACAATGCTGTGAGGGTTAGATGTCAGCTATGTTTTGATTGGCTTGTAATAATAAGGAACTAAGCATGGCATCCATTTGCCTTGATGTTAAAAAGAATGTATAGAAAGTCTAGTCTGTCTGTCTCTCTAAATTTGACATATTTTTGAAGTGATGTGATTATTTTGGCATTTCAGAAATGCAATTGTAATTTAAGCATGTGCTCTTGGTGCAGTCTTTTGAGGATCCATTTGGTGACTCTCCTTTCAAGGCTATTCCTTCTGCCATTGATACTGTGTCAGCCCAACAGCAGGCTTCTACTTCTGGAGCTGCTTTCCAGCCTACTCCAAGTCAAAGTGCTGAAATGCCCCCCACAGTACCTCAAGACACAATGAATAACTTTGGCCTTGGGGATACATTCTCTGCTTTGACTTATTCAGCACCTAATGTCCAATCAACCTCAACAAACTCACAGTTTATGCCACAGGAGCTGGCAAGTTCACATAATGAAACTGATATTCTGGCCGATATCCTCCCACCAACTGGGCCTTCGCCTGCTGTAGCTACACAGGCAGGTTTTCCAGCTCTGGCTGGCCAACCTGCAGATCTAGGTGCCGGTAATTATGGAAACTACAGTTCGCAGGCAGGATCTGTTGCACCAGCAGCTCCAAACATGGCCCCTCCAGCTCCACAATTTAGCAGTGGAAACTTCATCCCACATGGAGGACCCACAGCTCCTATTTCTTCAAACATGGCTCCACAAACTCCAGTTGGACCTGGAATGCAATTCAACAATGGAAACTTACTTCCACAAGTTTCTGCAGCCCAAGCTTCACATTTTCAGAATGGAAACTTCCTCCCAACACAGAGCTCTGTTGCCCCATCTGCACTCCAAACTGCAACAGGCACAAGTCCACAGTTTAGCAATGGAAGCTTCCTCCCACAGCAGGGATCTACTGCCCTAGTTGTTCCACAAGCTGCTCACCACTCTGCTTCACATTTTAACAATGGAAACTTTATGCCGCCACAGCAAGGACCTGCTGCTCCAGTTCCACAAGTTGGCTATCAAGCCCCAACAGGGCCTGCCGTCCAACCTAATAATGATGTCCTGGGTAACCTATTTTCACAAGGACCAAAAACTTCTATTGCTTCCCAGCCAAGTACTTCATCTCCAACATCACTTGCGCTAGCTCCACAGCCATCTAAGGAAAAATTTGAGACTAAGTCAACAGTTTGGGCAGATACGCTGAGCAGAGGGCTAGTCAATTTGAATATATCTGGATGTGAGTATTTGGCAATGTTTTTTAGTCTACTACTATTTCTAAAGGTCTTTTTTTTTTATCATTAATTAATAATTTGTTTTGCTCGAGAGATTTAACATTTTGGGCTTTGTATGTGCAGCTAAAATCAATCCATTGTCAGATATTGGAATAGATTTTGATGCCATTAATCGCAAGGAAAAGAGAATGGAAAAACCAACAACTGCTCCTGCTGTATCTACCATCACCATGGGTAAAGCTATGGGATCTGGTACTGGGATAGGGCGAGCAGGTGCAACTGCCCTTAGGGCTCCTCCAAATCCCATGATGAATTCTGGCATGGGAATGGGTGCAGGTATGAATATGGGAATGGGTGCGGGTATGAATATGGGAATGGGCATGCCCGGGAGCGGAGGTCCTAGCTCAGGCATGGCCATGGGAGGTTATGGAGGCATGAATCAACCCATGGGTATGGGCATGGGGATGAACATGGGCATGAATATGGGAATGGGAATGGGGCAAGGTGGCCAAATGCAACCTCCCGGTTCAACCATGCCTAGTGGTTATAACGCCATGATGGGCAGAGGGGCCTACACTCAACAGCCTTACAGTGGTGGCTATCGATGAGGTAGAGCCACTATGTTAAGTGGAGATGTAACGAATACCAGCAGTCCTTCCGAGGTAAAAAAGAGATAGCAAACCCAATGTTACAATTGAAAACACTTGCTAGTTTGACAGGCAGTTGAAAAGATGTGTTTTGATCGATAGTTGTAATCTGTTGAAATGTTGCAATGGATGTGTTTCCATCCTTATACCGCACTATTGCTTGCAATATCATTCATTTTGGGTCAGAAGAGTCCGTCTGGGTGCATTGCTGATTTCAGCTGTGTTGTGAATTTGTGTAATATGTGAGGATAACCTTTCTCAGGTTGTCAATTTACCCTATTTTTTTCTTCACATATATATATATAATATATTTTTTGTAATGTCAGAGATCTGTAGTACCCTTTGTCTATTCAAAAAACCAATAAATCTGATAATTCATTTGTCTACTTTTATTTATTCCATGTTTCATTTTATAAAATTTAATTCTGGTTTTCCAGTTTCAGCTTGTGTTTATATTGCTTCGTTCCCTCAATGCTGCTTTGGTATTTTTTTTTTTTTTTTGAACAAACTGCTTTGGTATTTTATTGAACTAGTTATTAGCAGTTGTTATATCATGCACCCTTATCCATATAACAATATGGACCAGCACGCGCGAACTAAAAAAAGGCAAAACATGCTTTGCTTTTTTTTTTTTTTAACTTCTTTGGTTTCTTCCATCTCTCTGTTTCACATCTTTGCAAGCTTTGCATCTTTACAACAAC
Organism: Mallotus japonicus; assembly: GCA_949634005.1. Lineage (NCBI taxonomy): Eukaryota > Viridiplantae > Streptophyta > Magnoliopsida > Malpighiales > Euphorbiaceae > Mallotus > Mallotus japonicus. The sequence continues at coordinate 12,320 of CATIWK010559352.1, forward strand.
CATCTCAATTCCTCAGTTCCTTGGCTGTTTAATATTACCACTCTTATGGAGCTTAACCTCATGAATTCTGAATTCAATGGTCCCATATCTAGCTATGTTTGGGGAAATCTTTATCGTTTGAAGGCTTTAGACTTACTTTAGCATAGAGGTTTTACACCTAGGTTACAACCAATTCAGTGGGCCTTATTCCCGAGTCAATACGAAACTTTCAGAGCTTGAGGTCCCTTCGAATTTTTGAAAACTTAGCGTCAGGTTTGATCCCAACATCCATTGAGAGGCTGTCCTTTTTTTTTTTTTTTTGATTGTTTAATTTGAGCAAGAAGAAGAAGAAAAAAAAGGTAATAGTAAAAACATACATGTAGGTATATTTATTATTTAAATAATGTATGTTCATTGACCTTCATCTGCAGATTCATTGACCTTTACCTATAGTTTCACTAATATTTTTCTCTCAATTTCATTAAAAAATTAAAAATATTTTTTATTTATCAAAAAATTATTTTTCTTTTTATTTTATTAATTACAGTGGTTGAATTTAATTTTTTATTCATGATTTTAGTCAAATTAAAAATTTTATTTATTAAAAAATTATTTAATTTTTAATTTTTAATTATAATAAATAGAGTTTTATTTGTATTTTTTAAGTTAAATATTGTAGATTCATTACTTAAATAATGTAAATTCATAAGATAAAATATATATATTCATTAGATAGAAAACTAAATAAATGAATTTGACAATATATTAAAATTATGATGACACTCCAATCAATAATAAATGAACATCTATGTTACAACTAATGAATTTATATATATAAACTAATGAACTTGAAGTTATAACTAATAGAACTAAATAAATGCACATAAAACATTAAAAATAATGCAGGTTCATTACTTAACTAGTATAGATTAATCATATTTACACTTTAAGTTCATTAATATTTTTCTGTAGGTTCATAAATATTATATAAAACTATGATGAACTTTTACGTTATAACTAATGAATTTATATGCACAAACTAATGAATATGTAATTATAAAAAACAAATAAACACACATAAAAATGAAAAAAAAAAAAGAATCAATTTCTTAACACAGTAACCTATTTCTCTACATGTAATTGGGCGGCTCATACTTTAGCCAAGAAAGCCCTAACTGATTTCTCTTTTCGTATTAACCTCCAAAGCCAGATAGTGTGGCTTGAGGAATTGCTAAAGATGTAATCTTTTTCAATAATGTAATCTATCTTTGGAAAAAAAAAAAAAAAAGGGGATAACGATTTTTTTAGGCCTGAAAGTAATATATTTTTTACAATTAAATCATGAATGTTCAATTTGTAACAATTAAAGACTAAAAGTTTTTAAAAATTTAACCGTTAGTCCTATCCGTTAAATGTAACAGAAGCTGCTGACGTGGCAACAATTTTCGCCACCGTGTCGTCCATGTACTTACCAAATTTTTTACAATTAAGTCATGAATGTTCAATTTGTAACAATTAAGGACTAAAAGTTTTTAAAAATTTAACCATTAGTCTTAATTTCATATATTTGATGGGAAGAGTAATTACTATTTATTCCTTTCATTTTGTCATATTACATTAGTTATTCTTTTTATTTTCTTAGATTTTTCTTCCAATATGTATAGATGTATTTATATAAATAATTTTTAAAATTATTTTATAATCATAATTAAATGA